>CAUJGJ010000166.1:712500-720000 GCA_963170055.1 Halisarca cf. caerulea | reverse complement strand
ACAAGCACACATACACACACACACACACACACATTCACAAACACATTAATGCACACATACACACACACACACACACACACACACACACACACACACACACACACATTCACAAACACATTAACTCACACACAAACGCACACACACACACACATTCACAAACACATTAACGCACACACACACACACACACACACACACACACACACACACACACACCATCATCATCATCATCATCTTCCCTCCTTTCTTCATACTCAGAACCCTGAAGCTGGAGCACACCAACCCAACAGTTCAAGTGACCACATACACACCACCGCTCTCCTCACTCATTCGATGGATAGCGTACACAGCACACACACTAGCTCGTCCACAGAGGACACAACAGTTCACTCTTCAGCTGCTGAAAAGTCTGTAAAGAGAGTGCCACGAGGACCAGAGCCACCCGGACTGGTTGGACTGTGGTCTCAGATCACAGGTGAGCTCAAATTCAGACAAGGGTTGCGAATGCGGACCCACTCCTTCTCGCCACCACTGGATGGGGAGGTGGGAAAGGAGGGTGCCACATCGTGGGAGCCGACACCTCAAGAATGCACCCGTGTTGAGGTACCTTGTGATGAAACTGAGGTGTTCAAGCCAGTGCCAAAACCAAGAAGAAAACTACAAACGGAAGCAGACAAAGTAGAAGGTAACAATAAGGAAGGCACAGACAATGCACTCATGGGCAATCAAAAATCAAGCAATAATGGCCATGCATCAGAAGTAGCTGATGTGATCATAGCAGACAGTCCTGGTGAGAGTACCACTATGGAAGTTGCTGCTGACAACAAGCACCCAGATGTAACTGTCAATGAAGACAGCAGAGAAAGTACTGATTCTGATGTAACCATTACAGAAGAAAATCAGAATGAAATTGTAGAAGACAGCAGAGAAGTAACTGTTGAAGATGAAATCACAGAAATAACTGTGGAAGACGACAGCACAGACGTACTTGTTGAAGAAAAAAGCACAGAAGTAGCTGATGAAGAAAGCACAGGAGTAGCTGTTAAAGAAGAAAGCACAGAAGTAACTGTCGAAGAAGAAAACATGGAAGTAATTGTGGATGAAGACAGCACAGAAGTAACTGTGGAAGACAAAAGTACAGAAGTAACTGTCGAAGAAGAAAGCAGAGAAGTAATTGTGGAAGAAGACAGCACAGAAGTAACTGTCGAAGACGAAAGTACAGAAGTAGTTGTTGAGGAAGAAAGGACAGAAGTAACTGTCGAAGAAGAAAGCAGAGAAGTAATTGTGGAAGAAGACAGCACAGAAGTAACTGTCGAAGACGAAAGTACAGAAGTAGTTGTTGAGGAAGAAAGGACAGAAGTAACTGTCAAAGATGAAAGCACAGAAGTAATAGTGGAAGAAGACACCACAGAAATAACTGTAGAAGACAAAGGCACAGAAGTAACACTCGAAGAAGATAGCACACAAGTAATTGTGGAAGAAGACAGCACAGAAGTAACTGCTGAAGAGGAAAGAACAGAAGTAACTGTCGAAAACGAAAACACAGAAGTAACTCTCGAAGAAGATAACACAGAAGTAATTGTGGAAGACGAAAGCACAAAAGTAACTGTCGAAGACGAAAGCACAGACGTACCTACTGAAGTACAAAGCACAGAAGTAGCTCTCGAAATAGACCGCACAGAAGTAACTGCCGAAGAAGAAAGCCTAGAAGTAACTGTCGAAGAAGAAAGTATAGAAGTAAATGTGGAAGAAGACAGCACAGAAGTAACCGTCAAAGACAAAAGCACAGACGTACCTGTTGAAGACGAAAGCAAAGAATTAGCTGTTGAAGTAGAAAGCACAGAAGTAACTGTCGCAGAAGAAAGCCTAGAAGTAACTGTCGAAGAAGAAAGCATAAAAGTAGCTGCTGAAGTAGAAAGCACAGAAGTAGTACTCAAAGAAGATAGCATGGAAGTAACTGTCGAAGAAGAAAACATAGAAGTAACTGTCAAAGAAGAAAGCACAGAAGTAAATGTGGAAGACGAAAGCACAAAACAAGCTGTTGAAGTAAAAAGCACAGAAGTAGCTCTCAAAGAAGACAGCACAGAAGTAACTGTCACAGAAGAAAGTTTAGAAGTAACTGTCGAAGAAGAAAGCACAGAAGAAAATGTGGAAGAAGACAGCACAAAAGTAACCATCGAAGACGAAAGCACAGACGTACCTGTTGAAGATGAAAGCACAGAAGTGCTTCTCAAAGAAGACAGCACAGAAGTAACTGTTGAAGAAGAAAGCAAAGAAGTAATTGTCGAAGAAGAAAGCACAGAAGTAAATGTGGAAGAAGACAACTCAGAAGTAACCATCGAAGACGAATGCACAGATGTACCTGTTGAAGATGAAAGCACAGAAGCAGCTGTTGAAGTAGAAAGCACAGAAGCAATTCTCAAAGAAGACAGCACAGAAGTAACTGTTGAAGAAGAAAGCAAAGAAGTAATTGTCGAAGAAGAAAGCACAGAAGTAAATGTGGAAGAAGACAACTCAGAAGTAACCATCGAAGACGAATGCACAGATGTACCTGTTGAAGATGAAAGCACAGAAGCAGCTGTTGAAGTAGAAAGAACAGAAGTAACTGTCGAAGAAGAAAGCAAAGAAGCAATTGTCCAAGAAGAAAGCACAGAAGTAAATGTGGAAGAAGACAGTACAGAAGTAACTGTCGCAGAAGAAAGTCTAGAAGTAACTGTCGAAGAAGAAAGCACAGAAGTAAATGTGGAAGAAGACAGCACAGAAGTAAATGTGAAAGAAGACAGCACAGAAGTAACCGTTGAAGACGAAAACACAGACGTACCTGTTGAAGACGAAAGCACAGAAGTAGCTGTTGAAGTAGAAAGCACAGAAGTACTTCTCAAAGAAGACAGTACGGAAGTAACTGTCGAAGAAGAAAACACAGAAGTAACTGTCGACGAACAAAGTACAGAAGTAACTGACAAAGACGAAAGCACAGACGTACCTGTTGGAGACAAAAGCACAGATTCTGAAGTAGGTCTCAAAGAAGAAAGCACAGAAGTAACTGTGAAAGAAGAAAGCGCAAAAGTAGCTGTTGAAGTAGAAAGCACGGAAGTAACTCTTAAAGAAGATAGCACACAAGAAACTGCCGAAGAAGAAAGTACAGAAGTAATTGTGGAAGAAGACGGCACAGAAGTAACTGCGGAAGAGGAAAGAACAGAAGTAACTGTCGAAGACGAAAACACAGAAGTAACTGTCAAAGAAGAAAGCACGGACGTAGCTGTTGAAGTAGAAAGCACAGAAGTAGCTCTCAAAGAAGACAGCATAGAAGTAACTGCCGAAGACGAAAGCACAGAAGTCACTTTTGAAGATGAAATCACAGAAGTAACTGTCGAAGAACAGAGCACAGAAGTAGCTGTTGAAGTAGAAAGCACAGAAGTAAATGTTGAAGAAGAAAACACAGAAGTAACAGTTGAAGACAAAAGCACAGAAGTAGCTGCTGAAGTAGAAAGCACAGAAGTAATTGTGGAAGAAGACAGCACAGAAGCAATTGTTGAAGACAAAAGCACAGAAGTAACTGTCGAAGGAGACAGCACAGAAGTAACTGTTGAAGGAGAAAGCACGGAAGTAACTGTCGAAGAAGAAAGTACAGAAGTAAATGATGAAGAAGAAAACACAGAAGTAACAGTTGAAGACAAAAGTACAGAAGTAGCTGCTGAAGTAGAAAGCACAGAAGTAATTGTGGAAGAAGACAGCACAGAAGCAATTGTTGAAGTTAAAAGCACAGAAGTAACTGTCGAAGGAGACAGCACAGAAGTAACTGTTGAAGGAGAAGGCAAGGAAGTAACTGTCGAAGGAGACAGCACAGAAGTAACTGTTGAAGGAGAAAGCACAGAAGTAACTGTTGAAGGAGAAAGCACAGAAGTAACTGTCGAAGAACAGAGCACAGAAGTAGCTGTTGAAGTAGAAAGCACAGAAGTAAATGTTGAAGAAGAAAACACAGAAGTAACAGTTGAAGACAAAAGCACAGAAGTAGCTGCTGAAGTAGAAAGCACAGAAGTAATTGTGGAAGAAGACAGCACAGAAGCAATTGTTGAAGACAAAAGCACAGAAGTAACTGTCGAAGGAGACAGCACAGAAGTAACTGTTGAAGGAGAAAGCACGGAAGTAACTGTGGAAGAAGAAAGTACAGAAGTAAATGATGAAGAAGAAAACACAGAAGTAACAGTTGAAGACAAAAGTACAGAAGTAGCTGCTGAAGTAGAAAGCACAGAAGTAATTGTGGAAGAAGACAGCACAGAAGCAATTGTTGAAGTCAAAAGCACAGAAGTAACTGTCGAAGGAGACAGCACAGAAGTAACTGTTGAAGGAGAAGGCAAGGAAGTAACTGTCGAAGGAGACAGCACAGAAGTAACTGTTGAAGGAGAAAGCACAGAAGTAACTGTTGAAGGAGAAAGCACAGAAGTAACTGTCGAAGAACAGAGCACAGAAGTAGCTGTTGAAGTAGAAAGCACAGAAGTAAATGTTGAAGAAGAAAACACAGAAGTAACAGTTGAAGACAAAAGCACAGAAGTAGCTGCTGAAGTAGAAAGCACAGAAGTAATTGTGGAAGAAGACAGCACAGAAGCAATTGTTGAAGACAAAAGCACAGAAGTAACTGTCGAAGGAGACAGCACAGAAGTAACTGTTGAAGGAGAAAGCACGGAAGTAACTGTCGAAGAAGAAGGTACAGAAGTAAATGATGAAGAAGAAAACACAGAAGTAACAGTTGAAGACAAAAGTACAGAAGTAGCTGCTGAAGTAGAAAGCACAGAAGTAATTGTGGAAGAAGACAGCACAGAAGCAATTGTTGAAGTCAAAAGCACAGAAGTAACTGTCGAAGGAGACAGCACAGAAGTAACTGTTGAAGGAGAAGGCAAGGAAGTAACTGTCGAAGGAGACAGCACAGAAGTAACTGTTGAAGGAGAAAGCACAGAAGTAACTGTTGAAGGAGAAAGCACAGAAGTAACTGTCGAAGAACAGAGCACAGAAGTAGCTGTTGAAGTAGAAAGCACAGAAGTAAATGTTGAAGAAGAAAACACAGAAGTAACAGTTGAAGACAAAAGCACAGAAGTAGCTGCTGAAGTAGAAAGCACAGAAGTAATTGTGGAAGAAGACAGCACAGAAGCAATTGTTGAAGACAAAAGCACAGAAGTAACTGTCGAAGGAGACAGCACAGAAGTAACTGTTGAAGGAGAAAGCACGGAAGTAACTGTGGAAGAAGAAAGTACAGAAGTAAATGATGAAGAAGAAAACACAGAAGTAACAGTTGAAGACAAAAGTACAGAAGTAGCTGCTGAAGTAGAAAGCACAGAAGTAATTGTGGAAGAAGACAGCACAGAAGCAATTGTTGAAGACAAAAGCACAGAAGTAACTGTCGAAGGAGACAGCACAGAAGTAACTGTTGAAGGAAAAAGCACGGAAGTAACTGTCGAAGAAGAAAGTACAGAAGTTAATGATGAAGAAGAAAACACAGAAGTAACAGTTGAAGACAAAAGTACAGAAGTAGCTGCTGAAGTAGAAAGCACAGAAGTAATTGTGGAAGAAGACAGCACAGAAGCAATTGTTGAAGTCAAAAGCACAGAAGTAGCTGTTGAAGTAGAAAGCACAGAAGTAGCTCTCACAGAAGAAAGCACAGAAGTAACTGTTGAAGAAGAAAGCACAGAAGTAATTGTGGAAGAAGACAGCACAGACGTAACTGTTGAGGAAGAAAGCACAGAAGTAACTGTGGAAGAAGAAAGCACAGAAGTAACTGTTGAAGACGAAAGTGCAGAAGTAACTGTGGAAGAAGACAGCACAGAAGTAACTATCAAAGAAGAAGGCACAGAAGTAACTGTTGAAGAAGAAAGCACAGAAGTAACTGTTGAAGACGAAAGCACAGATTCTGAAGTAACTGTAGAAGAAGAAAACACAGAAGTAACTGTTGAAGACGAAAGCACAGAAGTAACTGATGAAAGTAATAGCATAGAAGTAGCTGTTGAAGATGAAAACATAGAAGTAAGTGTGGCAGAAGACAGCACAGAAGTAACTGTCAAAGAGGAAATCACAGAAATAACTGTTGAAGATGAAAGCACACAAGTAGCTGTTGAAGTAGAAAGCACAGAGGTAGCTCTCACAGAAGAAAGCACAGAAGTAACTGACAAAGAAGAAAGCACAGAAGTAACTGTTGAAGAAGAAAGCACAGAAGTAATTGTGGAAGAAGACAGTACAGACGTAACTGTCGAGGAAGAAAGCACAGAAGTAACTGTCGAAGAAGAAAGCACAGAAGTAATTGTTAAAGACGAAAGTACAGAAGTAACTGTGGAAGAAGACAGCACAGAAGTAACTATCAAAGAAGAAAGCACAGAAGTAACTGTCGAAGAAGAAAGCACAGAAGTAACTGTCGAAGAAGAAAGCACAGAAGTAACAGTTACTGTGGAAGAAGAAAGCACAGAAGTAATTGTTGAAGACGAAAGTACAGAAGTAATTGTTGAAGACGAAAGCACAGATTCTGAAGTAACTGTTGAACAAGAAAGCACAGAAGTAACTGTCGAAGAAGAAAGTACAGAAGTAACAGTTACTGTGGAAGAAGAAAGCACAGAAGTAACTGAGGAAGAAGAAAGCACAGAAATAACTGTTGAAGACGAAAGCACAGAAAAAACTGTTGAAGTAGAAAGCACAGAAGTAGCAGTCAAAGAAGACAGCACAAAAGTAACTGTCGAAGAAGAAAGCACAAATGTAACAGTTACTGTCGAAGAAGAAAGCACAGAAGTAGCTGATGAAGTAGAAAGCACAGAAATTGCTGCAGTAGATAAAACTGTTGAAGAAGATGGCACAGAAATAAGTACCCAAGAGGAAAGCACAGAAGTAAAGGTTGAAGAAACATCTTCACATTTAGAAAGAAACAGTGCAGTCACACATACAAGACCCCACGGACTCAGTCCTCACAGAGTTTCTCCTCCAAAGGAAGACAGTGAAGAGAAGAACAAAGATGTGCAAGATCCCCAGCCAACAGAACACCTTACACAGAGGTACACAATTGGGGATTGCATACATGTGTACATTGCCACATACGTACAGATAGGCATCCATGCACACGAACGACAAAGGTAAACATATACATACGTACATGCTATCAGGCACTCACTGCAATTAGCAAATACATAGATGATGTAATCACCATACTACAAGTACTTACCTACTCCTGTACATACATACATACATACATACATATGTACGTACATACGTATGTACTGTATACGCTATAAGTTTTAATTGCGAGGTGAATCTTTCGCGCATCTTGCCTTTCAGTGATTTTCGTGTTTTTATATTCGAGGACGGCTGTATTTTGCCATTGTACAAAAGCCTAATCCAAATTTTCACGGTTGTAAAGTTTGGCAGATGGTTGAAACTCAGTGAAAGTTTAGTCACATGAAAATTGAAGCATATATGGTAAGCACTAACAGATTAAACTGCTCAAGAATAAACACAACATGTACACAACA
>CAUJGJ010000166.1:700000-707500 GCA_963170055.1 Halisarca cf. caerulea | reverse complement strand
CCAATGACCAACCTAGTCCAAGAGCAACAGAAGAAGTAGAAGAAACAGTGACGAGTACTCAGGATCTTAAAGAGGATGTGGTGGACATGGAGACAGAAGTGGCGAGGATCATGGTAGAGAAGCAGACTGGTGCTGACATGGGAGAACCCGTAAAGGGAACTACTAGACAAGATTCTGTATCCACAGAAGAGGAGATCACGATCTATGATGCAACCATGAAAGTGATCACAGAGGAGAGGGTAGCTGATGAGGAGAGACAATCAACAGAGATCTCAAGGACAACAGAGGAAGTGAACACCTTAAAGGAAGTAGAAGAAGAAGCAATTGTTATGGATGCCATAAATCTTGTAGAGCAGACACCTCCTGTTGAAGAAACACTGAAAGGACCAATGGAAAAGGCTGCGGTCATGGTAGAAGACTTGCTCAAAGAGGAACCAAGGATTCAGATAACCACAGAGGATGATAAAACTGGCAAAATAGTCAAAGAAGTAACCATGGAAGAGGGGAAAATAGAAGAAAGTTTCCGAAAAGAACACAAACCAGAACACGTGGAATCCAAGGAGGATGAGACCGCTTTAGAAGATGTAGAAAACTACGCTGCATCCCTTGTCACAGGCAGTACTGAAAAGCAAAACTCCCAAAGGAAACACGTCTCTTTCTCCCCCATTCTGGTGGAGGAGTTTCTCTACTCACCGCAGAGTCAACCAAGAAGAGCTTCTGCCCCACCTCTGACATCAAACGAACAGGGAACACACAGTACTCCACTTGGCTGGGATCCACAGACTGGTGATGGGAAGTACACTACAAACAATGGCAACAGTGAGTTACCTGAAGAGGATCACACCAATACACCCGAAGAGGAGGACATGCATAAGGCCATCAAGCAGGAGTTGGAAGATCTTTTGACTACACTTTGGGAACAACCAAACAGCGTGGAGAGTGTCACTGAAGAAGCCACAGCAACACCACAGGACACAAATGAGAAGGAGGAGTTACATGAACATATCAAGCCTTTGCACACTTTGCTAGTTGAGACAGCGAATCCTGGAAAACCGTTGAAAGATGTGGAAGAGGAGGAGGTGACTACGATTACATCAAAAGTAAAGGGGGGAAGTACCACTGTAGAAGAAACATCATCTTCTAAAGCCCACATCGAGGAAACTAACAATGAAATGCAATTTGAACCAGAAGCAACAAAATCAACAGAAGCAGAAACAGGTCAAAAACTGGGTAAAGTGCAAGAGTTTGGAGATCTATTCAGGAAGGTCAGTCTCAGTATGCACTAGTCGCACGCACACAAACGCACACACACACACACACACACACACACACACACACACACACACACACACACGCACACACACACACACACACACACACACACACACGTACACGCACATGCACACACACAAGTACACACACACACACACACACACACACACACACACACACACACACACACACACACACACACACACACACACACACACACACACACACACATGCAAATGACAGCTATAGTCAAGACAATGATACCCAATAAGACTACATGATGCCCCTCCCCCTTCCCCATCCAATGGTACCTAACAAAACACACATACTGTGTACATTATTGTACGTGTATAATAGTGGTGCTGCTTACCTCACTCAGGTTGACTTTGTCAAAGATCCAGACGTCACACCAGACAAGACTTACAAGGTTCTCTTCATAGGGAACTGTGGAGTGGGGAAGACAAGCTTCTTAGTGAGACTGTGCGAAAACAGGTACAGTGAAGGCTACACAGCCACACTAGGTGAGAGGACAGTGGCAAAACCTCAGTATAGGTGAACTGTATGTAACTGAACACAATTAATGAGGTACACCCGTACAAGGCAGCACACACGTGCAAACACACACACACGTGTGTGTACACGCACACGTGTGTGTACACGCACACATACACACACATGCCATGCACACACATGCACACACAAAAGCATGCAAATACGCACACACACACACACACACACACACACAGTCATCCATCCACTAACCCCACTAAAATACACACATGTACAGGAGTTGACTTCAAGAATGTCAAGTACAGACAGAATGACAAAGTGCTAAGTTTCATGTTGTGGGACACAGCCGGCCAAGAAAGGTGAGCATTTAGAGGCAGACATCTAATAAATGTCTATTATACAGAACTGATTCAACTCATTCAGAAATTCAACCAGTCCTTAGCACAACAGCACATACCCTATAGGTGCAAATTTTAGTAGTGCGGATATTTTGTGAATAAAAGACTTGAGTGTAATTCCTGATTTTACTTGCACGAAGGGACCAGTTCCTAGTACATATGGTATATTCAATAGATAGACTATGCATGTATCTGATCAAATATTTGTGTTAGAATTTTCGTGAATGCAAGCATATTTGCGAAATTTTTCGAAAATGAAGTTCACTGATAAACAGCACCTATACGGTATGTCCATGTGCTGTGCATATTGTGTGCATGAATTAAGATGCACTCAAACACACACATTATGTGCCTGCACAAGGTACTGCATATGGGAACAATATTCCAAGTACATCAGCACAATACTACGCTTGGAGTGGTAGAAATGGCATTTGACCTTCGCTAGGACAAACGGCTGACCCAGTTTTATATTGGTATAGGTCATTTTGAAGATTGGCCAGCCATTTCTAACCATCACACATAGATTATGTACGTATGTACAGTATGTATGTACATGTGTACATGTGTACATACAATACAAAGGAATCTTTAGCACTGAACCTTGAGATTGGCAAACAAAATGGCACTTGACTGTAATAATTATAGCCAATAACGGAGACTCAGCTCTCAGTTTCATTAGTCAACCAAATATTAATCGCTGATCCAACTCAATTTTGGTCAGCCATATTCATGTTTTCTCGGAAAATGGCAGATGGTATGCAAGCAGCTATTTCTAGCTCTATGCTATGTATACCCATTGAGTGAATACAGAGGTATCCACACACACATACTTATACTTACACACAAAAGTGCTTAAGTTTGATTAGGAGCATGCTGAAACAACGACTAAATGTGGGAAAAAAAGGAGCTATGAGCCAAGAGGAGTAGAATACTGAATGGGGACTCAGGGGAAGCAAGTTCACTGTGCTGAGGTCGAGAGGAACAACTGCACAATTGGCCAAACATCAAAAGAAAAAAAAACATTTCCAATTCTACAACAATTTCCTGCTGCAGTTTAGTATCTTGCACTTGTAGATGGTTGACTTGTACAAATGTATATGTACAATGAATGATTGTATAGTGAAACCTCCTACAATGACCCACCATGAAGTACATGAAATACCTATGTACGTACATGTCTCATAGGTGCCAACTTTCCAGAGTAAACTTCAGGGACACCCTACACGTAGTATACTTTCAGTATATTGTCAGCATACTGTCCACTGCATCCATGTAGGGCATGCAGTTATGTGTATGTAGTACAACATCATAAGCACAAAAAATATGGATAATATTGAATGTGTAATGTATCAATGAAACTGGTCGATAGTCTGCAACTTCTAACCTAGCCAGCAAGACCGTCCTTTTACAAGATCAGATCAAACTCACTGACTGTAAGAGGAGTGTTGCTAACATGTACGTTGGGAACTTCTTTGACATTTGGATACATTAATTGTCAGAATGAAATAGCAATACTAGTCTAAGGGCCCTGTAACTTGTAATTGCATTGTATTGACACTGCTTGCTGGAGACAGACAACCTTACACAATTGATTGAATAGCATCACCAACGTTTTGTACGGCTTCACTCATTGCGGTTACAAGTTGCGCAATACCAGCATGGGACTCTAGGTAGTTTGCACTGGTCGTTTTATCCAGGACCCGGGACACAGGACTTTTTTTCCATGACTGTCCCGGACAATCCGGGACAGTTGGCACCTATGATGTCAGCTGCAGATTACAGAGTGTATCAGACTATCCATTGTTCCCAAGTATTGTAAAACGTAGAGGTTATTTACACCTCAGAATATATTCAAATCACTGGATCATTGAGATGCTGGACCAAGGAGGTTCTACCATACCTCTAAACTAAGTAAACAGTCACAAAGTCTAGAGGTCTATGGTTCTACTATGTTAACTAACTATTTAGATGGCAGTCAGCATTGTTATACTATTTATGTGGCAGTCAGATGTGTTATACTTTTTTCAATCATTCAGGTTCCTCTCCATGACTCGGCACTTCTATCGCAAGGCGAACCTTGTTGTCATCATGTACGACATCACACAACACGAGTCCTTCATAGCGGTCAAGCAGTGGGTTGCTTCGCTGACGGAGACATTTGGAGAGGAGAGTGTCCCACCCATATTGCTGCTGGGTAACAAACTAGATCTCAATAAAAAACGAGTTATTGAACATCAATCAGCAAAGCACCTTGCAACAGTGTTTAGCACAGAGCATGTTGAGGTCAGCAGCAAAACAGGAGAGAACATTGCTGAGGCTTTCTTCAGTATTGTCCGGTATGTACTGGCAGCGTTTGGCCATTACAAGGGTATTCTAATCAACTACCATTGCAATTATCTGAGTGTTACAACAGTCCAATTACCATTACCACTACAGATCTCCACTAGAGCACTCAATTACCACAATATTGCAACTACATACCTACAATTACCATTACGCACATGTTAAATTCTTCAATGTATGTATGTGTGTGTGTGTGTGTGTGTGTGTGTGTGTGTGTGTGTGTGTGTGTGTGTGTGTGTGTGTGTGTGTGTGTGTGTGTGTGTGTGTGTGTGTGTGTGTGTGTGTGTGTGCACTACAGGCTGTGGCATTACAAGTGTGTGTGTGTGTGTGTGTGTGTGTGTGTGTGTGTGTGTGTGTGTGTGTGTGTGTGTGTGTGTGTGTGTGTGTGTGTGTGTGTGTGTGTGTATGTATGCGTGTATGTGTGCCTGTGTACATGTGTGTAGAAGTATACCATGCTATACTGTGACCACCCAATGTCTGTTGTCAACCACCATTTTTCACACAAGTCGTCATGACCAGCTACGATTTGATACTACCGCACTACATGGGACAGATAACTTTGGTTAGCATAGACTGCAGAATTCACAACTCATATTGTGTTGTTCTTAATGCTATTTGAAGTACGTATGTTTACATCCACTTGCAGGTTAACTGTCAAAAAGGAATACACTCCAGATGACTTAGACAGCCCGTCAGAGCCCACGTTTGCATTAGGGACTTCCCCTAAGTCATCCACGGGGAAAACCCAAGAGGGAGAGCAAACGCAACAGGGCAAGAAAAAGGGCTGTTGCTAGGCATCGTTGACACTAGATGCCATTTGGAACACATCATAAGCACATTTATCACTTAATCCAAAATATGTAAATTTAATCAACACCTGTATGATATTCAGCTGTGGAATGTACCATATCTACCACATGTACCATATGTACCATATGTACCATACGTACCACATGTGTTTGCATGAACTCAAAACATTCATTGCAAATGTACACTTGTATCCCTAACATTTGCTTATTTTCACATTTGTAGCAGAAATGATATGCATGAACAGAGAGATTTGAACGCTTCAAGTCAATTGGTTGCGTCAAAATTCAAATTACTTTTTAAAGTTCATAGCTTTGTAGTGAGAGACAAATACCAATGTACGCAGTCTCCAGAGCCCAGACCACCACATACTTTGCATGATCATCCTGCGTCTATGGCATCAGTAGTAGCCAAAAGCATCACAGCCAGCAAGTAATAGAGGTACAACAACTGTCTGGGCTACGAGGGACTGTTATGTGATTTGCTACAGAAATGTAAGACGCAGAAGACACAGAGAAAAAATTTATAGACCATTGATAACAAAATGTAAAATAAGTTGCACTGGTAGCCATACTGTCAGTGGATACAGCTCTCCTTGCCTAGCAACAGGAACATCTATGAATAACATTGGGCTACATAGAGAACATTTGCAGTCTGCCATCTGCCATTTTCCGAGTAAAACATGAATATGGCTGACCAAAATCAAGTTGGGTCAGCCATTTGACTGACCAACATTTCTCCGCATTGTCACGGTTCAGTGTTGAAGATTACATTGTGCATATTACAAAATCACTGATGAGCATAAATAGTTGGCCAATTTTTAAAATGTCCTACCATTATAATTCTTGGTCAGCCATTTGTCCTAGCAAAGGTCAAATGCTATTTCTACTATATGTACTACTATACTACTTGTATACTTTGTTCCACCTTTTGGGTGCCTTTGTAGTAGCCGCAGGCTATTGGCTCCCCATCCTATCCCATGGGGAGTAGGTTCCACATTGACTGAATAATTACTGATATGATTTATTATATTATATTTGTTGCAATTTTCTAGCAAATATTGGAACATGAAGACATAATATAGAAATTTCAATCAAATTTAGAAAATTAAATAATGTTTATAAAGCTTATACACGAGGGGGGAGGATATGCATGCATGCAACATGGTATGGTGAATAGCAGGCCAGACTAGGTGAATAGCTATTCCCGGTTGGAGACTGGGAAGTTCAATTTCTAACGCTATAGGGCACATTGGTGGCGCGTATACGCTCACGTGACCTGGTTTCACAATCTTTTTAACTGAACAGAAAAATCGGTGAAAAACGGTTAGATACATTGTAGCCGGGCACGCAACAGACATCCATAGCCATTTCTAAGCGGTCTATATGCAACTCAACGGCCAAACCTCGCGGAGCCGATGGTATGGACACATACTTAACACTCCATGAGAAGGTGACTTAGGCAAGACCAAATATAATAACATGTGAGGTAATATTCACTCACTCATTTAACGATCAGCCAACGTCGTCCTTCGAGTCACTTCTGCGCAGGAAGTTATCCATGCAGCTGATCGATGCACTCGAACACGATTCAAGAATCTCACCAGCTTGGATTATTGCGTCATACTAATGACGTCACGACGACCATACATGTGCACATCCTGCAACTTCAACGAATGTATACGTAAGTATGCGAATTGCATGGATCCTCAACACCATGTACAGCACTGGACTTATATACGCAAGGGATCTTGCTTAATAGACCTGTGCATATGCATGGAGGTGTTGAGAGGGATTACAATGTATGCCGGGGGCAGTGGTGGTCAGTACTGGGTAAAGAGTGGCAGCGGGTGCATTTCAGATGTGCATGCAGGTGGGTTGTATGCATGCACAAATAAACATGACATTGTGCAGGATGTGGTGGTTAGTGTTAGAGGTGAGTTTATGTATGGAATATAGTTATCATGACTCCTTAGGGTGTGGCAGCACTGTGCAGTGAGCCCATCCTGCTTGTGGCCAAGTGCACATCCTTTCATATGGTACACTCTTGCACAAGACAGAGTCAAGCGTAATCTATAAAACCAGAGCCAATACTTTGGTCACATACTACATTCAAGTTCAGGCATTCTACACGACAACGCACACTACAGCATCTCATATAAGAACAGTAT
>CAUJGJ010000166.1:692500-697500 GCA_963170055.1 Halisarca cf. caerulea | reverse complement strand
ATATGTAAGTACAGACATTGTGATACGTAGGTACACACATACATACGTATGTACATATATACGTACCTTATTGTAGCTGTTCACAAGCTTCTGTCGCTGGTCCTGCTCTGTTTCAAGCCTACCCTCTAACTCCTTCACTTTATGGTTTAGGGCACTAAAATCCCGCTTAATAGAAGTCATGTGGTTATTGGGCCACACCCCCATTTCAGATTGAGGGTCATCCTCACTTCGTAAAGGTCTCATACGAGGACTGACAATAGGATGGGCAAATTCTTTACGGTTACTGTCTTCTTCCAGTTGTCTTCTCTTCAGCTCTTCCTGCTGTCTTTCCATGTCTCTGTTCTGTGTCTGTAGCTGAGCCTTCTCTCTCTCTGTTCTTTGAAGGAGCTCTCTCATGTACTGAAGCTCCCTCTCTCTGTTGTTCAATTGAGCCTTTAAACGTTCCTTACTACCTGCACATACGTATAAGACAAAAGGTGGGAAGCAAGTGAAATGCTAGCAGTAAGTGGGTACAAATACGTACATACGTGTACATGTATAGAACATACACGTACGTATGTACATATGTACATATGTACGTATGTACTGACCGCACAAGCACATTGCATTGAAGGTACACTACATGCACATACTGTACATACGTACGTACGTAGTCTGGCATGCATAGCCTTACTGTAACAACGTACATACATACATACGTACATGCACGTATGTACGTACGTATGTACTTACATACGCTAATATGCATAAAAAGATACGTACTTCATACACACACCAATGTGCGTACATACTGTTAGTACGTATGTACGCATGTACAGAATACATGTACGCACATACTGTACAATACAATGGCACCTCTGTACGTGGATATAAAGGCGACAATGGGTAGTCAGCCTGCTGACTTACACTGACAGGTAATTGGTCCGTAGATGAGGAAACAAGGTTGCAAACACATACTCCTGTTAAGTGTTTAGTCTGAGGGTTGCTGCTAAACATATCACATATCAGGGTTTTACCTGGGGTAATACATACGTACATGTACGCACGAATGTACGTACATACGTATGCCCTGCATATGAAAGTGTACCATACAGTATGTGCGTGCGTACGCATGTTTTTCTAGTAACTACGTACGTTTGCATGTACATATACACATACGTACATACAAAAGTACCATATACGCATGTACGTATGCATGTTTTTCTAGTATCTACATCTGCATGTATACAGGTAAAACTACCCCTTCATACAAACGTATGTACAATATCTATTGCACTTGTGGAAGTCCATACAAAACATCCTAGTAAACAAACTCACTCGTGTGCATACTGTCATTCAGTGGAACATGAGAGGAGTGTTCTCTGGCAACAAATGGACTGCTCTGCACTGCCTTTTCCTCCACTCTCTTTGGAGAAGATTCCCTCAGTTGTCTGTTAGCGTCCTCCTTAAGTGTCTTGTAGCGTTCTGCTGCTGCTGCTCTTTCAAGCTCAAGCCCTCTAACCTTTTCCTGTAAGTTCTTCAGTGCGGTGATGAGAGCTACGAACAACACAAACAGTAGAACAAGTAAACAATAACATACGTACAAAACAGTAGAAAACACAAACAATAAAAATGCATAACAATAGACAACATAAACGACATGCACTGAAGCTGTGGTGTAATGCAGCCGTGATCTATGCCACCTCACACACAGGCAAACTTGCTGTGACTATTGGCATTGGCGAGCACGTTATGCCAGTTGTTAGTACCTACACTACGTAATAGTCTAACCTTCATATGTGCATGACTGTCCCACCGAGTGTACAGGTGAGGTGTGCGTGGGGTAGGGAGATGGGGATGTTAGTGGACAGTCCAGAAGCCTATGGAAGGTTTTAATGGAATCCACTACCTAAGAAAGGGAGACATCCAGCCACCTTGTACCTCCCTAACAGACCTACTGGTTACAAAAGCCTAGGGCAACCCAACCTAACCTAGCCTAGTTAGTCTGGGAAGGAGGTCTACACCCTCAGCAGCAGACATAGTGGTCAAATGAGTCCAGGGCACCCAAACCTAGCCTAGCCTAGTTAGTCTACTGTAGGGAAAATGCGTACGTAGTCATTAGGAAACGTGGACTTCCGCTGGGATTGAACCAGTGACCTTCAGCTTGGTACGTTGATGCTTTATCTTCTGAGCTACATACGTAGGAAGTCCATCCAGTAGGCAAGGCCATGGATCCCCTTAAGAAGGCACTCCCCCTCACTACTGGCTGTACAACTAAGCTAAAGTTGATTTGAAACACTGTTTAATGGGTAGGTCAATGATAATGAAAGCTTTAATAGAATCCACTACCCAGGAAGGGCGACATACAGCCACCTCATGCCTCCCTAACATAAACCTCACTGGTACACTGTAGATGTGAGCAACATCTCTATTACCGGCTGAACACAAACAGCCAGATCAATAACTACTCCAATGTATGTACGTACGTACGTACGTATGTGCATACGTACATACATATACAGAGAGTACCCACAGGGGCCAGCACGGGTGAGACATAAGCAGTACTTCAACCACACTTCCTACGCTCTTGCCTTTAGCAAATCTATTACTACATTATATGTACATGCGTATGTACGTACGTACGTACATACGTACATACATACGTACGTAAGTACATGCATATTTGGAAAACTCACTGACAACCAAGACTACAAACATTTGAATACTTGTCAAACATGTACGTACATATGTACGTACGTATAGTGACAAACAGCTCACATGCCAAAACAGTTACATATTATGGCACAATTTCTGAAAGCAAATACATGACTATTGTATAGCATTGCTACATACGTACAGCAGATTGGGTAATATGCCAGAATGGATGATAGGCAAGAATTTTGCCAACTGCGACATATTACGTACATAAGCATTTCCCACTGTACATAATACAATTATATGAAAAACACAGTGACACAGTAATACAGTGAAACGTCTGTAGTCCGACATTCCCTCTACTACAACTGTCTAATGAGGTACAGTCACCATATTAAGTATGGTAAGAGGCACTCCATAATCCGACAATCTCCTAATCCAACATTATCCTCAGGTCCCATTGAGTGTCGGATTAGAGAGGTTTTACTGCATTGCATTCAATACTCAGGTGATTAACTCAGTAATTAAATCCAAAGATCAATTCTTTCATAATGAAACCCCCAAAATATTTTCTACAATGCATATTACAATCATCAATTCCACCACAGTGGAATCATACATAGATGAAGGAGAATATGATGGAATCTTCTTCAGTGGAATGAATCAGCAACCTACAGTTTACAGTCTCGAGAAGCCAGACCATCAACTTGGCTCCTTCCGGCCAATGTTTTATATTATCTATGAACAGACGGATCCAAGAGGTTTGGGGCTGGCTATGCGAGACTACTATTTACATACACATATAAAATCAACAAAATTCCAGTGCAGAACAACATGGACACATGGAAAACTAGGATAAATGATGCATGTGCCAAAACTGTCAAAGGACAACAGACATCTGAACAGGATTCTCAAGAAATGGGAATTACCATGACTGTCATTTCTTCTCTCGTCACAACCAAAATCTCTAGCTGTCATCATAGCCTTGTGCTTCTGCTGTACATCATCGAGGGAAAACGGCTCGTAGTCGTTGCTGAACAATCCACGACTGGACGGGTACTTGTAGGAGGAGGCCACAGACGAGCCTAAACTGGAGAGATTAGACGTAGTTGATACCGATTCTCTATCACTGAACATTGAGTCTTTCAAGGGAGATCCTTCTGACAACCTTGTAAAGCCTTCCATTATGACACTAACTGTTGATTTCCAACTATTGCAAATAACACAAAATAAATACAAATAACAGATTTCGAAATACAAGTTCTCGATTCGAATCACAATTTCGGACCGATTTTTCCCTCCTAGTTTCCATAGCAACCGGAATATTTAGTACAGGTTTGATCACTTTCTATTCTGTATAAAATGAGACTTCCTTTAGTACAGATGGGATCGGGTGTTTCGAAGAGACGCTCCGTGTCCGTTCATCCTAGGCCTGGCCGAAATGAGGACATTCGAACACCGAGAGGAAATGTGCTCACTTCTGAAGTTGTAAGAACCGGTATTCTTCGCAATCCCCGTACTCCTCCAGCCCCACGGGAATCGTCGCTAGAGCAGCTAACTGATCAGTACAACGGCGATAGCCAATCACGCGCACAGAGAATCCAATTTGGAGAATTACGTAGTGACAGCCGAAGCAGGAGCGATACTGCTAGCAGCATTTCCTTGGGCTCAATCAGAGGAGATAAGTTAACTGAATCCCAAATAAGGAAAGTTAAACACTGTCTACAAACATTTGAGAGCGGGCTTGATATCGAGTTTGACGTTGACGAAATTCTGTCTTCGGTTCAGATTGTCACTGTCAGTGCGCGGGAAAATGTGTTCGTGTATGGCGTGGAAAGCATTGGTTTGTACGTGGTAGACAGTGGGGCGCTCAACGTATGTACGGACAAAGGGGAAACGGTTGTTGGGCATTTGTTGGCAGGTGACTTTTGCGGAGAACTATCTACGTTGTTTGACATAAAGTCAACAGCTCAAGTAGTGGCGGAGTGCCAATCTGTGCTCCTTTTCTTACCGAAAGACGTCCTCATGGGCTGTTTATCGGGCGAACTAACGACTGATAAGCTTCTGGACTGGTGTGTTGTAAAGTACGTATGGTGTGGGCGGGTTGTGGGTAGTCTGGCGTGGCCAGACCGAATGCAAATGGAAGAATTCGGTCTGTCCATGGATATATTACGTAGGGAAAGGTTAGGGTACGTAATCTATTCTCTATGGTCTGTCCATAGTCTCAAAGTCACGTCGCACAGACCTGCTTCTCACATCCATTTTATGGTGCTGTCGCGTCAACGGTGAAAAGGGCTCTGGTTGGTTTTGTTCTGGACCACCTTGTCTTTGGTGGCTCATTGTAATCTGATGTCACTCAATATGGA
>CAUJGJ010000166.1:675000-685000 GCA_963170055.1 Halisarca cf. caerulea | reverse complement strand
ATTCGCTATCCAACACTCTCTAGTTTGCTGAACACACCAGACAGTGGAGTATTTACTATCCAACACTCTCTAGTTTGCTGAACACACCAGACAGTGGAGTATTTGCTATCCAACACTCTCTAGTTTGCTGAACACACCAGACAGTGGAGTATTTGCTATCCAACACTCTCTAGTTTGCTGAACACACCAGACAGTGGAGTATTTACTATCCAACACTCTCTAGTTTGCTGAACACACCAGACAGTGGAGCATTTGCTATCCAACACTCTCTAGTTTGCTGAACACACCAGACAGTGGAGTATTTACTATCCAACACTCTCTAGTTTGCTGAACACACCAGACAGTGGAGTATTTGCTATCCAACACTCTCTAGTTTGCTGAACACACCAGACAGTGGAGTATTTGCTATCCAACACTCTCTAGTTTGCTGAACACACCAGACAATGGAGTATTTGCTATCTAACACTCTCTAGGCAACAGACCAGCTATCAGAATACAGAGGTTGTAGGATTACCAAGTATCTACGTACATACATACGTATGTATGTAGATACATACGTATGTACGTATGTACACATGTATGTACATACATAAAAACGCATGCCATTAGTAAAAACCTATTGTGGGTGGGATAGTATTTGAAGGGTTCAGTTAGTGAGAATGTTGGTTCATGGTGTTGTCGGACTACAGCGGTGACACTGCACAAAATGGTCTATAAAACACATTCAAGGGATCAGGTGATTTGGTCTCCACAAACTGAGTTGGTTCTTATATACGTAACTGTGGTGGCCCATGGAGCAGCCTACAGCGGTCTCTATAGACAGGTGGCCCATGGAGCAGCATACAGTGGTCTCTATAGACAGGTGGCCCATGGAGCAGCATACAGCGGTCTCTATAGACAGGTGGCCCATGGAGCAGCCTACAGCGGTCTCTATAGACAGGTGGCCCATGGAGCAGCCTACAGTGGTCTCTATAGACAGGTGGCCCATGGAGCAGCCTACAGTGGTCTCTATAGACAGGTGGCCCATGGAGCAGCCTACAGTGGTCTCTATAGACAGGTGGCCCATGGAGCAGCCTACAATGGTCTCTATAGACAGGTGGCCCATGGAGCAGCCTACAGTGGTCTCTATAGACAGGTGGCCCATGGAGCAGCCTACAGTGGTCTCTATAGACAGGTGGCCCATGGAGCAGCCTACAATGGTCTCTATAGACAGGTGGCCCATGGAGCAGCATACAGCGGTCTCTATAGACAGGTGGCCCATGGAGCAGCCTACAGTGGTCTCTATAGACAGGTGGCCCATGGAGCAGCCTACAATGGTCTCTATAGACAGGTGGCCCATGGAACAGCATACAGCGGTCTCTATAGACAGGTGGCCCATGGAGCAGCATACAGCGGTCTCTATAGACAGGTGGCCCATGGAGCAGCATACAGCGGTCTCTATAGACAGTTCTACTACACGTGTACAGTGATGCCCATACTTCAACACCTCTATAATCCAGCATCCTCTCTAATCAGACCATTTTACATAATATGTGTAGCATGTTATGGTGAGAGTCACTCCCTAATCCGACACTTCTTTCAAGCCCAGTCAATGTCGGATTAGAGAGATTTTACTACACATTAAACATAATCACCTTTCGAAGCTTCTGCCTGCCAGCAAGAATCTCCTTTGTGAAGCTACTTTCCTCGTCACCAGTTGCTACCTCCAACCAGCTAGAAGGAAGAGGGGATGGGGGAACACTCAAGACAGCCCTCGTCTCCTCCTGTGCTTCCGAGAATAAGTGGTAAGATAGTGTTCTTTGTTGGGTGTGATCCAACCTTCTCAGGATCAGAGGATGAACGCTCACTGCATTCTGCACTGTCGCAACGACATCCCTGTTGACTCGAGTGGGTGTGAGAATAATTTTGGTCGGGGTTCTTCTTAACACCTGTAATGTAGACGACAAATAAATACATTAATTTTATAGATCAATGGCAAAATAATAAAGGTAAGATTTCTTCACTAGTACTAGTGTCGAAGATCACCTTGTAACCAGAATGTACTTGTGAAAACTAACCGATAGATGGGGAAGGAGCATCAAATGAGGCATTTTCTTCGCTTAATTTTCGAATAACGGGCAAAAATCTGGTTGATCTTTAGGATATAACAGGATAAATGACGATTGTTGGCTAATCGCCTACTTATAATCCGCCACGAAGACGCCATTATCCACCAATCTGCTTTTATTTTGTTCCACGGTCCAATCCAATCCTTTACTTCAGCGTCTGGTCCCTTTGTTACCATGACGAGGAGCGTACAAGAAGAAATCCTCCACTGGGTGAACGGGACAGGTAGGGGACTCCCCTAGTAGCTGCGTCCATGACAACAAGAGGGGTGAGACCAGACTATTAAGCGAGGGAAACCCTGCTTCGATTAGATGCGACCACGCCTTTTATGGACTGCTTAGCGTTCGACTAGTACAAAGACAGTCCACAAAAGACTACAACATGTCCTTAGGACAAAGAAACGATAAAGACGTAAGTGCGACCATTGTTAGGAAATACTTATTTCGTTTAATTTGAAGAACACGGCTGAGTAGCCTTCAGCCAGCAGAGTTCTAACAATTCAGTTATTTCTCGTGTTCACTAGAAGGCCCACTATTTGTCTCTTGGCTCATCCATAGATACTCAAACCCCAACCACAGACACTGTAACCTACGTATTTTATAGTGTTTGTGATCCAACGAGCTTCTCCCCTGGCGGTGCCTTCACCACTGTCGTTGATTCGCTGTAATATAAATAGTAAGGCACACTAAAATGCACTCTAGTGTGTGTGTGTGTGTGTGTGTGTGTGTGTGTGTGTGTGTGTGTGTGTGTGTGCGTGTGTTAATTGATCAGTAGTCTGACAGAAAATGATGTTAACATATGCATTCACTCCACACTCTGCTCACCACACCTCCAGCCCTACATGTACAATACTCCGACTGGACAGAGTTTATATGGATCAGGAATTCCTGGAATATCAACAAACTTAGGTGTGTTCTCGCTTAATTTATGTGAGATTTCTCTCAGAACATACCTATGTAATATGTTTCAAGTCTGAAGGTAGAGATCAGTGTGGATTTAAGTTCCGTTAAGATTAAACTCTCTTAAGATGGATGCTCAAGAGTGGTCCCTTGAGCTCCGTCTTAAGAGGGCCCCTCTGTATATGTACTGTACCAATATATGTGTATATTGCGTGTACATACGTACGTACAGCTGTGAGTACCTACGTACATGTGCCTATACATATGTGTACTGCATGTGTGTATATTGTGTGTACATGTACATATGAATACGTGCGTACCTACGTATGTGCGTATACGTATTACATGTGTATGTGATGTGCATTTGCATGTGTAACTTGTGAGTACATGTATGTAGGAGTATCTACGTGGTAGTAGTGCATCTTGCTAGCCCTACGGTTAGAAAATTTATTGAAGTGATATGAATGTTTTTATGCATACATACATACGTACCTACATGTATGTATCGTGTGTGTGTGTGTGTGTGTGTGTGTGTGTGTGTGTGTGTGTTTTTATATGTTTGAATCTACGTACGTATATACATACATAGGTGTACATATGTACGTACATGTGTACATACGTACTTGTACATACATATGTACATAGGTTTAAACACTGGTATGCCACAAGGGTTTTCAATGCATCAGTTGTCAAGAGCTCCTCAATCTTCACAAGTGAGTGTGTTTTTGCTTATGTGGAAGCGTGTGTGCGTGCGTGCGTGTGCGTGTGTGTGTGTGTGTGTGTGTGTGTGTGCTCAGTTGACATGAGTATATATACGTACGTACGTATGTACGTATAGTGTAATATACATACTATATATAACCCAATTTAATCACTAGTTCAATTTATGTTTTACCCTATTTACTGCAGTTTGTACCGCGTGCTTCAACCACTCCCACTTATGTCAACATGGGAATGTCTCAGATTGGAGCATCCATACCTTCTTCAACCACAAGGCACGTGTGCAAGTCTTTGTGTGTGTGTGTGTGTGTGTGTGTGTGTGTGTGTGTGTGTGTGTGTGTGCGTGTGTGTGTTACATGTATGTACTAATGTATACATATGTATATTATGTAAATACGTATATGCATATACGTATGTACTTACATATGTATGTACGTACGTGTACATGCACATGTACGTACGTATGTACCTATGTACGTACATGTACATAACAGCTGAAGTACCTCAAGGTGGGCTGTAGCAGGTATACAGACACTGTCACTTAATTGATACCGAGTGCAAAGTATGTGTTTATGTACATACGTATGTATTTATATGTACGTATATGTACGTATATAATATTACAGTAAAATCTCGATAATTAGAACCATGATAATTAGAATATCTTGCTTAATTCAAACATTGATGAATATACGGTTCCTAAATGGAGTACATACGTATGTGGCTGGTTAATTAGAACTTATGGATAATTAGAAGTTTTTACCGGAAAATCAAGGTTCTAATTAAAGAGATTTCACTGTATTTCCATTTATTGTGCAGGTTTGTTTTAGATGACATTCGTATGTGTTTACAACTTTATCGCATACTGTCATTCTGTCTGTAGGGGACTATTTCCAATGCCGCAGACAAGGGCAATGCCTGCGAATAGTGTTCTGCAGAACACAAATATCCTACAACCGCCAGTCTCCGTCAAGCAGTCCAGACCCACCACACTACCAGCTGCAGTGGGCAGGTGTGTGTGTATGTGGTGGTGGTGGTGGTGGTGTGTGTGTGTGTGTGTGTGTGTGTGTGTGTGTGTGTGTGTGTGTGTGTGTGTGTGTGTGTGTGTGTGTGTGTGTGTGTGTGTGTGTGTGTGTGTGTGTGTGTGTGTGTGTGTGCGTGTATAATTGTTAATCTCCATGTCAGTACATACGTACATACGTAGTATGTATATACATACGTACATACGTAGTATGTATATACATACGTACGTACATTCATGTACGTACGTATGTGAATTTTTGTCTGTGCATCCTGTGCATCCTCAATGTACAGTATGTACATGCGTACGTATGAGCCTATCGTTATTCTATGTTTGTTATATTCTCCAGTTCTGTTCCTGGTAAAAGCTTTGCAATTGGACAGACTTCAAGTTTAATGAGTCCATTGGGAATGGGCAATATGGGAGTGGGAACTGGATGTGAGTTTGAGAGTCAGGAGCTGATCCCGAGCTCAAACACAAGTCATGTACGTATGTGTTTAGTGTAGTCCTGTACTCAACTTTCCAATCTTACAGTAGGGTGTGTGTTCATACGTACATACGTACGTACGTACATTCATGTTCACCCATTTTTCATATCATATGAATACACTCAAGAGTTGTGTAAATTTGCTATTTATTTGTGTGTATACGCACGTACATCTGTGCTCACTAGAAAGCAGGTGTGTATGTACACTTTAATTGAAGCACGAAATGTGTGGTATGTATTGTATGGGGGCTGTTTGTGCTTAAGAACTGACTCCTGGTTTGGACTGTTCAAAACCATGTGCTTTGAGGAATCTACCCCCTTTGCACTGTTCTCTGTGGAACACATGTAGTGTCCCTTCCTATCCCTCCCTCTCTGTTACTCCCTATTCCTCCCTCCCCCCTTGTCCCTCTCTATCCCTCCCTATCCCTCTCTGTCCCTCCCTATCCCTTCCTCCCCCCTTGTCCCTCTCTGTCCCTCCCTATTCCTTCCTCCCCCCTTGTCCCTCTCTGTCCCTCCCTATCCCTTCCTCCCCCCTTGTCCCTCTCTGTCCCTCCCTATCCCTTCCTCCCCCCTTGTCCCCCTCTATCCCTCCCTATGCCTCTTATCCCTTTCTATCTCTCTTTATCCTTTCCTGCCCCTCCCTGCAGTGGGTGATGGTAGAGGAATGGGAGACACCAGTGACTTCCCAGCCATTGGATCTAGGATGAAAGACATGCAATCATCTAACATTCTCCCCTACAGAGCTCCCTCTGGATATGGTTAGCTATGCCCTTGTGTGTGTCCGTATATACGTACGTATGTATGTGTACGTATGTATATGCATGTGTGTAGGTGTGTGTGTGTGTGTGTGTGTGTGTGTGTGTGTGTGTGTGTGTGTGTGTGTGTGTGTGTGTTGCGTGATTATACTTACGTATGTACGTATGTGTGTACAGTATATACGTATGTACGTACGTATGTGTATGTATGTACGTACGTATGTGTATGTACGTACATATGTGTTGTGCACATTGCATGTATACGTACTTCCAACAATGCAGCCTCCCCCTCCCCACAGGTCAGGTCATTAAACCTCCTGACACACCTCAGGAATTCCAGATAGACCATGAGGACTTCCCTGCTCTACCGGGAACTTCCAATGCTAAATTGTCAGGTGTGTGTACTATCATGCATACATGCGCAAGCACCATACATAGTCGTACGTCTTTTTGATAAACGTACGTACATATGTATGTAGCATTAGTTAACACCTTTTAATGCATATACATACGTATGTACGTATGTGTGTACGTACATACGTTCATGTGTGTCTCATCTCTTGCTTCAGTGGTCTTGTTTGGTATACCTGTTTTCGTACGTACGTACGTGTGTGCGTACGTACGTACGTGTGTGCGTACGTGTGATCATAGACACTATATACTACATTACGCAGTGTATAGTGTCTATGGTATGACTCAATACAAACTAAACGTACTGTATGCTCTCGAACTCACTTAGTAAGTGCATAATTTGGATACCTAGTACATACGTACTTGTGTATAGTAAGTACTTCTTGCTCTCTCCCTACCTCATGCACAGTACTGAAAACCATTCTGACATACTCTTGCTGCGGGATGTAGGAATTTGCATTGTGCAATCATTCCAACTGAACTCTGTCTAATCCTATACCCGTCTTGCTGCATGTATGTGTAGCCCTATGCCTCTCTAGCCCTATGCCCACTAGCCCTGTGCCCACTGGCCCTGTGCCCACTGGCCCTTTGCCCACCTGGCCCTGTGCCCACTGGCCCTGTGCCCACCTGGCCCTGTGCCCACTGGCCCTTTGCCCACTGGCCCTGTGCCCACCTGGCCCTGTGTCCATCTGGCCCCGTGCCCACCTGGCCCTGTGCCCACTGGCCCTGTGCCCACCTGGCCCTGTGCCCACTGGCCCTGTGCCCACTGGCCCTTTGCCCACCTGGCCCTGTGCCCACTGGCCCTGTGCCCACCTGGCCCTGTGTCCATCTGGCCCCGTGCCCACCTGGCCCTGTGCCCATTGGCCCCGTGCCCACTGGCCCTGTGCCCACTGGCCCTATGCCCACTGGCCCTTTGCCCACCTGGCCCTGTGCCCACTGGCCCTGTGTCCACTGGCCCTGTGCCCACCTGGCCCTATGCCCACCTGGCCCTATGCCCACCTGGCCCTGTGCCCACTGGCCCTGTGTCCACTGGCCCTATGCCCACCTGGCCCTATGCCCACCTGGCCCTATGCAGTGCCCATTATGCAACTTACTATTGTTTCAAGTGTTTTGGAGAATTCTTTTGATTGTCTTTTTGCACGGCCTTGTGTCAATCCTACATCTTTTGACCAGTTTTATTTGGTTTTGTACACCTTGGGTTGTGTGGTTTTTGCTTTAAAGCAAAGTACTCAAAGAAGGAGCAGTTGAGAAGAAACCCCATCAAATCTTGCAAGACAATGAAACCAAAACTATGCAGCTACATAATTGCAGTTGAATATATTGTCTCACTTGGTACACCCACGTACGTAGGAGGGAGGGTTCAAACAAACAGCAACACTGTCGACATTCATCACGCATGGTCTTATGCAAGTGTGCACACGCCTAGTCTTGCATAGCCACTATGCTGATCCAAAAATGGCTGATCTGGCAAATGTATGGTATTTACCTATTAAAACTTTCTCGCCTGTGATATGTAAATAGGTGTTGTTTTGAAACCTGCAAAGACACTTTACCCTGCCAATTGGAGCTCATTGGCAAGAGATGGGACTTATAGAACCTTCCTGGCGAGCTCTAGCTCAATTTGAAAATAACCAAAGAATAATCTTAAAAATGGTACTGGTGTTGTGGACCCATATTTCACCATTTGTGCGTTGAACTTCTTTAGAGACGGGCTTATGAAGCTTTTTAATTACGTACTTTGCCTTGTAGCCAATAGGTCAAAGTGTACCTAAACACTTAATTTATTGACCCTTCATACTGTTTGTTTCTGGGCGAAAACGATTTTCGTCTGATGTATGGTGGCCATGTTTTTCCATGGCAATTCTATCGATGTATGGAGTACTACCGTACTCCATAGTAGTAAGTGCAAGTACTGACAAGACAAGCTCGGATGCATTTGTCTCATGAAGGAAAAGGGGTTTGTACAATCTGCCCAAACTACTTTTGATTAGCTTCACATTCCCTTTCAATCAAGTCATTGAGAACCCTAATAACCTCTAGTAATTAACTTCATTTCCTAATTCCCTCTCACCATTGTGCAAATTCTATGAGCCACCCCATGCCACAATTTAGTTGTGCCCCTCCCTTAGCAGGATGGGCACCTACACATACAATCACACGTTTCACTAGCCACTGTATCCTGCATGGTTGCCACACATACGTACTTGTATACATACATACGTACATACGTACGTACATATGTATGTATGTATGTACGTATGTGCGTACTTGAGTGCATGCATGTGTACATACAGGTGCTCACTGTTTGTGTTGCTTGTGCTTGTTATCCGTAGAACCTGGAGATCAAGGACCAGAGAAGAGACTTCCAGTGAGTTACTAGTTTTGTTCTGCATTCTTTAGTCCTCTTACTCCTTACGTTAGCCCAGGCTTTTGCCTATCTATTTGCATGGTTTATTTTATCCACATGCTTCGTGGTACCTACCCACTTGTGTGTGGTAGCCCTCACGAAAGTAAACTATGGTACGCATGTACGTATGTACGTACGTATGAACTTACTCCGTTCCTATTTGAATGTGAAGAAGCTGCCAGTGTGGAAAGAAATGTGCACTCGAAATGCCATTTCTTCTTACATTACAAACTCCTGTCCAGCATTCTTCAATGACGCATGTAAATACGTATGGAGGAGTGCATACCATTTTTATGGTGTCTACTGGACAGACATACATACTCTATGTATGTACGTCTACATCTAAGCTCATGCGTACATAGTCGTGTGCTCAAATTATTCATCTTGCAGTCCATAAGGAACTTGTTGTCGGCATTCATTGTCAATTTACACGCCTACGTAGATTCAAGACTGCATTGAACTTTATGTTTGAATTTGTCCTAGGAGCAGTACAAGTGTAGTATTTGTTTGTGTACATACATACGTATGTACCTGCGTGCAGCGAGATCTCGTCGTAAAGAACACTCTTACTGGGCATTTCTGCATGTAATGAATGAATAAATATGATCCAGGCAATGGTCTGCTGTGAAAGGCGCATCTGATTTATAATGAATTTGTGAGATAATGAAGAATTTTTAGTGTCCCTTGGGACTTACAACGTGCAGTGCATGTAATGAGATTCCACAAATGTCACCTCCTCCAGATCCACTGCCCTGGAATCACATCCATGTTACATAGCTACTTGCGTACGAGCTTACGTATGTTTGGTATAACCTGTGATAGAGTACACCCTGAATCAAGGACACACTGTAGCAAGCCTCCTTGTGATAGAGTACACTCTGAACCAAGGACACACTGTAGCAAGCCTCCTTGTGATAGAGTACACCCTGAATCAAGGACACACTGTAGCAAGCCTCCTTGTGATAGAGTACACTCTGAATCAAGGACATGCTGTAGCAAGCCTCCTTGCCAAGGGTACGATTTGAGAGCCCAAAATATTAATGTGCTTTCATTTACGGAGGTACGTTTGTACACATTTTGGAATTCCAGGAGAATCACCAACCATTTTGTTGTCCCCAAAGAGTCCTTGTTCCACTGTAAACTTGTGTGCAAAGGAACGAACATGAGCTGACAAGTGTGTGTTGTGGTCTCTTC
>CAUJGJ010000166.1:660000-670000 GCA_963170055.1 Halisarca cf. caerulea | reverse complement strand
TTTAGGTACAACAGAGATTGGCGCTACCACAAAGAAGACAAGGTGTGGATCACACGAGCACCAGGAGTGGAGCCCGGCCTGAAGACACCCAACTACGAGAAAGGCTCATACTACTTCTTTGACCCTAACCAGTGGAGAAAGACCCTAAAAGAGTTTCTTATAGAGTACGATAAACTGGAAGAGAAACCACAGCTTCCGTCCACCCTCGGTGCCCACCACACCAACACTGTACCGCAGTCTCAATGAGCTCTGCTGACCTTTCCTATTGCATGCATTCACGGATTCAGTGTTGTCAAGATGTGTTGTGTTAGATTTTGTGATACTTCACTTCCTCTCTGAGCATTGCATGAACTCCGAGCTAGTCTCATTCCCAGTACCAGCAGGAACTACTAGGTCTGGGAACAAGACTGGCATGGAGGGAAGTATAGGTTGGTCTAACACAGCACTGTGCCAGGCTGTCTGATGGGGCTGTTATTAGTCATGATCAGCCACAGATCACAGCCTGTTTGCAGTGAGACTTTGATCATTTATCTATCAAGTTCCCTCGCCTCATGCAGTAGTTATATTGGAACAAATCTGCAATAATCCTACTGTACACTATACTACTGCTCCCTCATTTATCCAGCTGTGCGCATGCATATAATATTATTATGTTCCTCATTATTTGCATTTCACAGAACGGATGTGTGCGGATAAGTGGGATCTAACTATGTTTTATTGACATTTTACATAAAAGTATTTTTTGCGCTTCCGTGATATACGGAAAAGCGGACGGAAGTTTCCTGACCCCGTGTGGCGAGGTCGAGCGATCGGGGGCTCCGCCCACGACAATGTTAGCGTCGTTTTATGGGTAGTGGTGCTTCCAAGGTTAGAAGGATCAGCCTGAGAATGAGTGATGAGGAGCATTACAGGGGACTCTTGCTCGAAAAGACGGAAGAAATCGTCCGCTTGAAGAAAAGGAATCAGGATTTGGAGAACGGGATATCGAAGAGAGACGACGAGATCAGAAGATTGAGAAAGGAAAATGAAGAGAAGTCAAGAGAAATCGATACTCTCAAGCAATCAAAGGTGAGCTGTAGAGAGGTGTGTTGTATTGCATGGCTGGAGAAGATATGGATACTTTAAATCTTAGTCCTTTTAACATCTGAGTGTGTGGTTGGATCTCCAGGTTATTGACGAATTAAATTCTAGCTCTGTCGCTGTACACACTACACCTGCAGTATAGACAGTCTACTGTAGCACACTCCGGCCTGGTACGCTTTCAAATATCTGTGCGCTGACCGACATGCTGCTCATGGTGAATTCTCTGTTAGTCAATGACCATTACCATAGACTGATCACACCATAGACTGATCACATACACTGTCTCTATGTGGTCTATGATATAGTATCTATGGTCCATGTCATTAACTTTCTACTACCTCGTCTATGATTTGACGTGGTTATGCACTTGACCAGGATTCTCTTGTATTATTTTTTCTTGAAAGACCTTGCTTTGTCCATGCTCACATAAGCTTACAGCATGCAACAATGACTGGAGTTGTAGAAAGTCATTGAGATGAAAAGGTTCCATCACACCTACCTTGTTGAAGACCCCTCAATCACACCTACACTGTTCTTGTTGCTGAGCCCTCGATCACATGCATCTACGTACTACACTGTTCTTGTTAAAGGACCCCTCGATCACACTTGCACTGCTCTTGTTGAGGACCCCTCAATCACACCTACACTGTCTTGTTGAGGACCCCTCAATCACACCTGCACTGTCTTGTTGAGGACCCCTCAATCACACCTGCACTGTCTTGTTGCAAACCCCTTGATCACACCTGCACCGTTCTTGTTGCGAACCCCTCAATCACACCTGCACCGTTCTTGTTGCAAACCCCTCAATCACACCTGCACTACTCTTGGTGAGGACCCCTCAATCACACCTACACTGTCTTGTTGCGGTCCCCTTGATCATATCTACACTGTTCTTGGTCAGTCGGGACATATACGGTAACCGTATACGCTTTTATTTTCGCGTGGTTTAATATTTGCAGTATTCGCAGATTGGAAGCCATCCGTGAGAGTTTAGACCCATGAAAATTTAGATCGGGCTCTTGTGCAATGGCAAAACATGGCCGTCCGCAAATATTAAAACGCGAAAATCGCTAAAAGACAAAACCCACGATATATACACCACAAAAATTAAAGTGTGTACAGTAATTTGCCTTGTCAGGACCTGATGTGCGGTGGCCAAGACCCACACTGGGGATAACTGTGAGTCTGTAGCCCATTCTTTTTATATCATCAAACTTCCTGATTTGCGTAATGATGTAAACAAAAGAAGTTGACCAACGAAATTGCTCCTAGTAAGATTTTGGAATTTTAAATAACATAGGATTTTTGCAAATTACTGTTTATTTTTACATTATTTGCCACAATAATTATTGCTTTCACCCACTGCTGAAGGAAGGGGAGATCCTGTAGTTTACAAGAATTGATGTCTTCCACGTCACAATGTGTATTTTTATGTACATACACAGGTAATACTCCTCCTAGTACACACACAGGCAATACTCCTCCTTGTACACACACACACAGGCAACACTCCTCCTTGTACACACACACACACAGGCAACACTCCTCCTTGTACACACACACAGGCAACACTCCTCCTTGTACATACACACAGGCAACACTCCTCCTTGTACACACACACAGGCAACACTCCTCCTTGTACACACACACAGGCAATACTCCTCCTTGTACACACACACACACAGGCAACACTCCTCCTTGTACACACACACATACGCAACACTCCTCCTTGTACATACACACAGGCAACACTCCTCCTTGTACACACCCACAGGCAATACTCCTCCTTGTACACACACACACAGGCAACACTCCTCCTAGTACACACACAAGCAACACTCCTCCTTGTACACACACACGAGGGCAACACTCCTCCTTGTACACACAAACACAGGCAACACTCCAGTGGCTGCATCTTTTTTGTATTGTCTATATATAGATATACTGTGACTATATAATGTCTAATACTATACTATAATATATAATATCTATCTATCCATCTATAATATGTATATATATATATATATATATATATATATATATATATATATATATATATATATATATATATATATATATATATATATATATATATATATATATGCATATATAATATATAATAATATATTATAATAATGATATAATATATAGTCGACTCGTGATATAAAGAACCAAGAAATCCACAAGGATTTGTTCTTTACAACAGAAGTTCTTTATGAAAGAAGTGTATGTTGATGCATTCCAGAGTATAAATATTACAGTGTTATGTATTATAACAGAATTATGACATAATTTACGCTGATGGTCATAGTGGAGCTCAAATTTTAGTTTCTTGAATGCTTTTCTTCACTACTCCTTACACTTCAACGCCTTCCAGAACACAAAATCCACTTCAAATCCCATTTAAAAGTCACTGGCAGCAGTGACGAGTTCTTTATAACAGGAGTTTGTTTGTTATAACGGAGGAAAAATGTATGCACACAAACTTGGACCCAGCAAATTGTTCTTTATAAGCAGAAGTTCTTTATTACAGGGTTCTTATGAGTGCAGTCCACTGTATATAATATAATACTGTGTACACTTTAATTTTCACGTGGTTTAATATTCGTTGTACTTGCGGATTGGAAGCCATCTGCGAAAGTTTAGACCCGCGAAAATTTAGATCGAGCTCTTGTGCAATGGCAAAACATGGCTGTCCGCGAATATTAAAACGCGAAAATCGCTAAAAGAAAAAATCCATGAAATATGCACCTCACGAAAATTAAAGCGCGTACGGTATATATAAGGTCTAATACTATGACTAAGTAAAAATATAATATTATTATATATATGCATACGTACATACGTACGTACGTATGTGCTTAGACACCTATAGGACTAAGGACAATGTTCAGTTTAGAGGTTTAGTGGCTCAGAGATCTACATAGGTATATATCCACAGCAGAGTTTACTTGGGAGGGAGGGGCTGGGGTGTGGCAAGGAGGGAATTTTATGATGTTGACATTTTAGTCACAATATGGCTGCCTGATCACCGGCCACCTACTGGCTTCCTATGCCCTTTGTGTTTTTGCCACTATCTTTATCCTTCTCTTGATTCTTTTTGCTGAACAACCCAGTGAGCAAATATGAAAATGCAGCTACCCGAGGGAGTGTTTCAGATTACTGACGATTTCAGGGGGATTTTGTTGTAGTGCATTTTTGGCCACTGAATCCACAGTGTGCTTATGGCCACTGGATCCACAGTGTGCTTGTGGCCACTGGATTCGCAGTGTGTATTCATTTGCAGTGAAGTTGGTATTGTATTGTGTCTAATTTGGGAATTTGTTCCGTGAAGTGTGTGTGTGTGGGGGGGGGGGGGATGTTGAGTTTCCATCTAGTGCTGATGTTAGCTCTGCGTATGTGAAACACTTCCTCTGAATTGAGACGTATCTTGAATTTTATGTATGATTTTGGTCTATTATAAAGTGTCACATGGTTTTTAAATTAACATTAAGGTAACTGTCCTTCTCTTGGAAGGGTGACGGGTGCTAGCAATGTGCATTGAGTGGATGTTAATATTGAGTATATGTGTACATGCAGTTGAGTACATGCTTTAAGTATTAGTTATATCCTGGCAACCATTCACTCATTTCTGGCAACTTACCCTACCAATTGACTCACTATCAGTAGTATTTGCTAACCATATAGATTAGTATTATGGGTTATAAGCTGGGGTATCATATCCTTGTACTTCCTAACCAGGTACGTATTACTCATTAACAGTGTTCTTACTAATGAGGTTCTACTGTATATCAGTGACCTGTGCTACATCACAAATGTCAGTACACTTTTTCCTTTGATCCACCCATAATTCGCCCTCGCACCAGGATACAAAGTCACATACGTACGTACATATGTATGTGTAAGTACGTGCTTACACAGCAAAGGACTGTTCAGTACACCACTACCAGTGAGTGTGTGCATCACGTTGCCTCAGACTCTCGTGCAGGGAGATTTACGACGATATACTGTACACGGATTTTACAAGTTAGCTTCAGTAGATGGAAGACTTCACAAGAATTTGTTTGTGGCTATTTCTGAAGCTCCTAAAGTGAGACTATTTGCCAAGATTATGGGTTTGAGAATATTTTATATCGCTAAATTTTCGAGGAGCTCAATAATTTTTCGCGGTTGGTTTTTTTTGAAATATTTGCAGAAATAGCTTTCCCGGATCTGTCCTTCAGCTCCTACCGACCAAACAGTGCATCAACTTTTCAGGGTGCACAATTTTCGCGCTCCAGCACTCATCCTTGAAAAACTCGTAAGTTAAGCTCCTCAAAGATTTTGCATTCTACGGTGCATTGGCCCCTCTATAGTGGGGACACCACTGGGACCACAGTGAGCTCTCCTGTACAGTGAAACCTCTGCAATAAGGACACCACTTGGACCGCAGTGAGCTGTCCTGTACAGTGAAACCTCTGCAATAAGGACACCACTGGGACCACAGTGAGCTGTCCTGTACAGTGAAACCTCTGCAATAAGGACACCACTGGGACCACAGTAAGCTGTCCTGTACAGTGAAACCTCTGCAATAAGGACACCACTGGGACCACAGTGAGCTGTCCTGTACAGTGAAACCTCTGCAATAAGGACACCACTGGGACCTCATTGAGCTGTCCTGTACAGTGAAACCTCTGCAATAAGGACACCATTGGGACCACAGTGTATGAATAGTACCATTTATAGAGGTGTCCTTGTTTCAGAGGGCTTGAATGTACACATGTGGGGGACTTCAAATGGAGCAGAGCAGAGGTCCTGTTTAAGGAGGTGACTGTATTTTATTGGTATTCTCTTATAGCAGTTCCACTGTATTCCATGATGTATGTGTGTGCGTAGGGTGTATTGACAGTGGTTCTTTTGCTTCGTTGTAGGCTGAATTGAGTGACGTTCTGAATGTAGTAGCGAAGAATCCTCCGAAGAGCTCGAGGCATCACAGACTGGGGATTTCAGCTGAACCTGTCACTGCTGGCACTGGTGGTTCTCCTGCTCTAGCACAGCTTCCTAGATTTGAGAAGGATTTAAAGTTAGTGTCCTATGTGTGTGTATGTGTGTGTGTGTGTGTGTGTGTGTGTGTGTGTGTGTGTGTGTGTGTGTGTGTGTTATCCGACACTGGTTTATCTGAAAACCTTATTACAACTCTGCTGTGAATCATCACCACTCCTGTGTGTACATTCTACCCTGATTTATCCAACACCTGATTTATCCAACACCTGGTTCATCCAACACCTGGTTTATCCAACACCTGGTTCATCCAACACCTGGTTTATCCAACACCTGGTTCATCCAACACCTGGTTTATCTGACACCTGGTTTATCCAACACCTGGTTTATCCGACACCTGGTTTATCCGACACCTGGTTTATCCGACACCTGGTTTATCCGACACCTGGTTTATCCAACATCTGGTTTATCCGACACCTGGTTTATCCGACACCTGGTTTATCCAGCACCTGGTTTATCCAACATCTGGTTAATCCAACACCTGGTTTATCCGACACCTGGTTTATCCAGCACCTGGTTTATCCAACATCTGGTTAATCCAACACCTGGTTTATCCGACACATTTTATGAGGAACAGATGTGGTCGGATAAATGAGGGCTCACTGTATGTGTGTGTGTGTCCATACACAGTATGCCTACAATAGTGTCTGCCATGAACTTCCCTCTGTGCGGTACAAATGGGGATGCCGCAGGCTGTCCTGACCATTGCCAAATGACTACAGAACAACTTTGTGAATTGCATTGTTTGCATGTTGAAATGTTTTTGAGCTATTTCTTCAATTTTGTGTTCAGAAATATAGGGCATAGTATTCACCAGAGTAGCTGTGACATAGGTTGGGAGCGATATGCATGTAGACATTTTGATTAGATATTATTGCGCCAACCGTTCTTGAATGTGAACCTTTGTATTGTCCCCTCCGTCAAACCATAGATGCAGAATCATTGTAGATCTGAAGATGGTAACCTCAGTAATCTGTCACCTTGTTCACATTAATTTTTAGTGTTTAATCGTAAAGAGTCCATCTACGTATGTATGTAGTGTGTACCTAGTGAACGACCAATACTGCATACCAAAAGTGTGTGTGTACCATTCCAGTACCAGCTGTCATACCAGAAGTGTGTGTGTCCCATTTCAGTACCAGCTGTCATACCAGAAGTGTGTGTGTCCCATTCCAGTACCAGCTGTCACACCAGAAGTGCGTGTGTCCCATTCCAGTACCAGCTGTCATACCAGGAGTGTGTGTGTCCCATTCCAGTACCAGCTGTCATACCAGGAGTGTGTGTGTCCCATTCAAGTACCAGCTGTCATACCAGAAGTGTGTGTGTCCCATTCCAGTACCAGCTGTCATACCAGGAGTGTGTGTGTCCCATTCCAGTACCAGCTGTCATACCAGGAGTGTGTGTGTCCCATTCCAGTACCAGCTGTCATACCAGGAGTGTGTGTGTCCCATTCCAGTACCAGCTGTCATACCAGGAGTGTGTGTGTCCCATTCCAGTACCAGCTGTCATACCAGGAGTGTGTGTGTCCCATTCCAGTACCAACTGTCATACCAGGAGTGTGTGTGTCCCATTCCAGTACCAGCTGTCACATGTTTTGGAGGATTTTATGATTAACTTGCTTGTTCACTTTTCTTGTCTACAAATGGATACACTTGTGGTACTGACAGGACTCATTCCCAGTTTGTCTGTACTAGGGCAAATATTGTACACAGACATGGAATAGCCTCAGGTCTCATTTCATTTATCCTGAACCACATTTATCCAACACTCAGTTGAAAGTACCCAACACTAAACTGTACACAATTCTACATAGTTTATCCGACACCCGGTTTATCCAGCATTATTGGGAACAGATGTCCTGGGATAAACCTGATCCCCCCCTGTAACTGTTTGTCTGTATGTACAGTTTGTGCTGTTTTCAGGACATGTTTTTGAATTGCCTAGAACCACCAAACAAACACAACAACACAATCACATCAACACCTGACACCCTTTTGTCTTCCTAGCACCTGTTGCTACAACCTATGAATTTCCTTACTAAGATTTGTAGTAGACACTCAGTACTAGCTAGTGTAGAGTGTCTAGTGCAATGTTAAATTACAGCCTGATCTTGTGTAAATCGCCAAATTAAATGATTGGCAATATTTCCGGATATACGATATACCTTGCAATATCGTCAGATTAGAGTGTATGTTGGATTATGGATGTGTTACTGTAGTTTAAGTTTTTGCAAGCGAATATAGAACTGCAGGAATAGATTGCAGAACTGGTACCAGCCATGCAGTTGGAGTTGCTGATGTGGTTACCATGCCCACCAAATATGCAGTGTTCTCGCCAGCCCTTTTAAGCAGGGCGGGCCACCCTCTTTAAATTTTGGCTTAGACCATTTTTTTTACTTTAAGTAGAGTCATTCTTCTTTGTTCAGACATTGAGTGGATAGATTTAGTAAAACTGACACTGTACCCATATCACAATACTTTGAGTGAATTTCTCACTTCACAAGATTTTTACCAATGCAAAGGAGTGACTCACTACTAAACAACATAGAAGTGAACCAGGATAATGGCAGCTGTGCACTAGACTACTACTGGTTTACGTGAATGCCACCCTCTTTGATTCTTTTTCTGGTGCCCACCCTGAATATGCCTGACACACGGCAAGACCCCCACACACAACCACACTACATTTGTACCTCCACACCTTCACACCAGACCCCCACACCGTCACACCATCACACCAGACCCCCACCACAACCACACTACATTTGTACCTCCACACATGTCACACCAGACCCCAACACACCGTCACACCAGACCCCAACACACCGTCACACCATCACACCAGACCTCCACACACCATCACACCAGACCTCCACACACCGTCACACCATCACACCAGACCTCCACACACCATCACACCAGACCTCCGCACACCGTCACACCATCACACCAGACCTCCACACACCGTCACACCAGACCTCCACACCTTCACACCAGACCTCCACACCTTCACACCAGACCTCCACACCTTCACACTAGACCTCCACACCATCACACCAGACCTCCACACACCTTCACACCAGACCTCCACACACCTTCACACCAGACCTCCATACCTTCACACCAGACCTCCACACACTATCACACCAGACCTCCAACTTTGACACACCTTCCCACCAGACTTCCACACACCGTCGCACCAGACCTCCACACACCATCACGCCAGACCTCCACACACCGTCATACCAGACCTCCACACCATCACACCAGACCTCCACACACCGTCACACCAGACCTCCACACACCATCACCCCAGACCTCCACACCTTCACACCAGACCTCCACACCTTCACACCAGACCTCCACACCTTCACACCAGACCTCCACACACCATCACGCCAGACCTCCACACACTGTCACACCAGACCTGCTTGTGACAGCTGTTTTCTCTTCTCAGGTCAAAGAAGCTCATCACTGATGCCATCAATGAAAATGATTTCTTGAAGAATTTGGACAAGGTCTGTGTCTATGTCTCGTAGATATTGTCCAGGTGTAACTTCTGGGGCCTTCTAAGCTTGTGTTTCTATGTATGTATGTATGTGTGTGTGCAGTGTTAAAGATAAGGAACTATCGACAGTTTGACTATTATCTGATGATTTGGATCATACAATTTTAATTTTGCTCCAGCATACGTACGTACATGCATGCACATTCTGGAAAAGTGCACATGTGTACGTACTCTGATATGTGCCACAATGCGTCACAGCTATTGGTACTGTATACGTCTGACCCCGAAAAGTTGTCAGAAAATGTTTGAAAGCTGACCATTATTTCGGACACTGTGTGCATGCAAGTACTTGTGTACATGTGTGTGTGTG
>CAUJGJ010000166.1:630000-645000 GCA_963170055.1 Halisarca cf. caerulea | reverse complement strand
GGAATAAGGAGGTACAGATGGAAGGAGGTATAGATGGAATAAGGAGGTACAGACGGAAGAGGGAGGTATAGATGGAATAAGGAGGTACAGACGGAAGAGGGAGGTATAGATGGAATAAGAAGGTTCTGAGTACAGTACAGTGGGTACTGGTTTATCCGACGACATCAGTTCCCCATGAGAGTGTCAGATAAACCAGGTGTTGGGTATATCAGGTGTTGGACAAACCAGGTAGAATTGTGTACAGTTTAGTAATGGGGATTCACAATACAGTGTCAGATAAAAGAGGTTTCCGGATAAACCAGGCACACACACACACACACACACACACACACACTGCTCAGTAAATATGTACGTACATACATAGCATTGCAAAATACCTCTCAACTGCAAAAACCGATCCCTCACTTCCCTCCCAGACACATACGTACAATGAAACCTCTCTAAACTGAACCTTCTGTAATTTGGAACCCTCTCTAAATTGAAGAAGTTTTCAAGTCCTCCTGCAACCTCAAGTCCTAAGGGTTCAGAGAGGTTTCACCTTACTGTCAGTCTATTGTGGAATACACACCTCTCAACAGTGTTGACAGGAGCTGACCCATCAGACCCTCCCACTGCGTACAGGTGACCGTCCAGCACTGCCACAGCCACTCCCAGTCTACGACTCAACATTGGAGAGACAGAAGTCCACTTGTTCTCCTTGGGGTTGTACCTGGAGCGTGTAAACATGGTGATCTGGTGATCACGAGTATGTACGTAGCTGATACAAGTACGCACACACATACATACATACAGCACAACTTGCCCAACTACATATCAAAGGCAACTGAAATTTGTACGTACTATCAGAAGCTCTTACTATCAGTATCATCTACAGCACTGTACATACGGTACATAGAGCAAGGAGCATGTACTTTTCACGTACAGATACCGAAATCTATGCTCTATGTACACCATATCAGGTGCATATGTACATACACACTTGCTAACTAAGTTCAATTGCATATACCCATGTTGTGAGGTCTGGTTCATACAACACTAACTGGTCCAACACCCTTGTATTGTGAGCAGTGCTCTGTGATTTACCTCTACTACTTACTAAGGTGGGCACAGACCACCACCACCACATACCCAACACCTCATAATTGATCATTAGTTTTATTTCTGCTAACAATGTGGTCCGACAGACGAACTCTTACAGTGAACGTAAGCCAGATGAGTACCATTTCTCGTATATAGATAAGTATACATACGTACGTACAAGTGGAGATGTACTAACATTGTCACACACAGTGTTCTCCTCAGAAACAATTTAAGGCATGTTGATTGACCATGTACATACATACATGTATAGTTACATCATACAGTCAAACCTCATTAGTAAGTACACCTGGGGACCCTCCAAATTGCTACTCACTATCAGTAGTGCTTGCTAACTATATACGTAGATTAGTATTATGGGTTATAAGCTGGGGTATCATATCCTTGTACTTCCTAACCAGGTATTACTCATTAACAGTGTTCTTACTAATGAGGTTCTACTGTATGTACACACACTGTATGCATACTATGCATAACAAGTTCCTTGTAATTCAGTTATGCACAACAGCATCATCTATACTAAACATAGATTACTTATAATGTCCAAATAAATATTTTCTTTGCTTACAAAGAGTTTCTTAAAGAGAAGGCATGTTGGACCCACGTGCCCCAAGATACCTTGGGAGAACACAGCTCACATATAAGTGCACTCATACCCCAACAACTACGCACATACATACTTTTCAACATGCTTGAGGCATGATGTCCCATCCTGACCGCCCACAGCATAGACAGAATCATCAAGGACAGCAACTCCAAAACTTGTGCGGCAGGTTGAAGTGGACGGTACAGATGACGACCATTGGCGAGTTTTTGGATCGTATCGTTCGATACTGTTTAGATAGTTCACTCCATCATGTCCACCAATAGCATACAAGAAGTCGTTTAGCACTGCCACACCCACGCCACACCTTCTTTTCGACATAGCTGGGACAACAGACCATTCGTTGCTTTTCAAATCATAGCATTCGACCATGCTGATAGCATCACCACTGCACCACCCGCCAACAGCATAGAGGAGCTCATTCTGCCGAGTGGATCGTCTAGGCCTTGTACGCGGTCCTTGCAAGTGCTCCCTCTGGTCCGGTAGAAGAAGATAATCCTTTGCTTCGTCGATCAGATCCCTGCACTGCTGATCTCCGCGAATCAACGGATCTGAACTGACACGAGACACAAGATAGCTTGGAGAGAGAAGGGGCAAACGAACATGACACAGGATGTTGTGGAGATCCTGCCTACGGCTAGCAACGTCCACCTGTGCCCATTTCATTACCGACTCAAACACCTGTTCTTCGTTTGGCACGTTAAGTTGGTCGCTTTCGAGAAGAGACGCAAGCTCCCTTGAATTCAGTCGCAGAAACTCTTCACCTTCAAAGACCTCTGTACAATGTTCGTGTACAAACGCATCCGCTACCTGCACCAGTTCTTGGCAGGAATGCGCTTCAGCAAAAGCACGAACGCTGAGGCAGTTTTCTGAATCGAGCTGGGTCTTCATGAACTCGCAACAGGCGCCGGTTACTCCACGAACCTGGAGCAAACACGAGGCAGATAACAAACCCTCCACGTTGGAATTGTCGATGTGGACGGTTGAGGTGTAGCAGTAGTCGATGATTTCCCTGACGGCCTCCGACTTTACTTCTTTGATCGTCACTGTCTTCTGACGACTTTCCTCGAGGTTACTTGAAAACATTGCTTCGAAGTAGGGAGTGTTTGCCGCCAAAACGACTCGATGCGCGGGAAACCGTTCACCCTCTACCAGAATGACAACATCGCATAGCTGCTCGTGTAGTCGTAGTTTATTTAGACTTTCTATTACCTCTTGAGGATGGTGGGCATTCCTCAGAGAACCTGAAGCCTCGCTCTTTTCTGAAGGCACTTTGCACCACATATCCAAAGGACTAGAATCCATTGTAGCAGGCGTGGATACGGCGTGCAACTGTCACGCAATTCTAAGAAAATTAATCCTTCATTTTCCGTTGTACGCTTTCCCGAGCGCTATCCCTCGCGCTATCCTGATCTGCTGATGTCCTGATGTTTTAATGTTGAACACGCCTCCTCCATGTTGCAGGGGCTACCCCTCCGAGTGGCGGTACACCCGTTTCCAAGCAGCAGCGTCTCTCTGCATTCGTTCGTCTTGTTTGTCAGTGGAGATTGATAACGGTACACCATGGATCTGTCAGAGGTGATTAGAAGCGATGACTGTGCTCGTTTGGAGGCTTTCCTTGCTGACTTAGAGGATGTTGCCGAATTTTCAAAGGTTAAATGCGAGTCGTATTCGCCTATCCATCTGGTTTCGCTGTTGGGTAAAGCTGAGTTTGTGAATGTAATGGGGAGCAAGGGGATGGACGTGAATATGGCCAACGCTAGAGGTGAGGGAGTACGGTGTGCACTTGCGAGACGGTTCGCTTGTTGGTCTCATTATAAAGTGGGGTAATTTGGAACAACCAGGCCAAAAGCAGAGTCAACTACAAGCTAAATCCACTGTTTCTCGTCTGCATTGTCTCTATGAAGGGAGAGTTTGTGGCAGTGGCAACAATGACCAGGAAACTTAAACACAACGAAAGTTACAGCCGGACCCTGTTCCGAATTACCCCCCTTTACCTTATGTACAGATAATGAGGGATATAAGGCTCTATTGTCAGTGGTATTGGGTATCTATGGATATATGACTTCTTTAGTACATTTCATCTACAGTGTAGTCTAAAGTAGTGAAGGGGGGGGGGGGTGAGGTGCTTGGTAGCTTATTGGGCTGCTGATGTGACCATATTATACTGGGCAGGATTATGGGGTGGATTGAGGCCTATTCCCAGTGATGATGTTTTTGACTGTTTCCTCTACCCCCCCCCCCCCCCCCCACGCACACACTAAGCCTGACACCACCACCACAGAGAAGAGGAAAGGTCCTTTACAGCCACTCCTCTGTGACCACCAAACTGATTGTAGTGTGATTTGACATTTGAGCATGATTACTGTTTCGGCAGTTTGTTTCTTGTTTCTGTCCTTGTAACTAATTACTAGGGCCTTAAAAGGTAGTCTTTGAGTTATGTACGTAATAAGTTTTATCAATCAATCAATCAAGAGTACAGTCTTGCATAGATAGCCAAGACCTCTACTTTGCAGACATCATCATTATAATAATACAGTTGAACCTTGCTATAATGAACCCTGGATACAATGAACTCCCTGATATAGCAAACACAGACCGTAGAATGTACACCTATTTACTCTATGTAAATGAACCCTGATATAGCGAACCTTTTCAGTGGTCCCAAGGGGGTTCGCTATACTGAGGTTTGACTGTATAAGCACTGCCAAAAGGGGTGAAGTAGTGGTCCACGTTACAGCTGTATGAGAGATTTTAATGTGTGTAACCCCTTTAAAACAAAACTGAAGGGACCTTTGTGAAAGATCCCGTGAGGATTTGATCGGCTATTAGCAAACTTTTATGTAACTATTGCTGTCTTTTATAACCAGGACTGGAGAAGTTTTGTTGAGCCGCCACACACACGTGGCTGAAGTGATTTTAGTTCCTTTGAATTTTAATGACCAAGCGGCGACAGACCTTTCTAAGTTTTCGTTCTGTGTTCTTTATAAGATATGTACTTAGTCAATTTAGTCCACCTACTTGGTGAATAGAAAATTAAAGCAGGTAACCTTAAGTTAGTACACACCCCTGGATAGTAGGTGCTCCTCATTCTGTCCCTGTGTATACCTCATGTATGTAAACCAACCCTAGTACATACGTATCTCTAACAATAACCACTGATTTATGTCCCTTTCGAGGTACGTTCATACCAAGCAAGTTTTTCCCTGTGCTACGTACGTATGTTAGTTTCAGAATTGACCCCGTGATAACAACAAGATGCCATCCCGCTCAAAAGGTACCTGCATTCAAGTGGTGATAGTTAAGTTAAGCAATGCCTTAAAAAGGCATGCAATCACAGATCTTTAGTACGTATTCCCAGACATGAATTGTAAATGTTATTTGGAGCCCAGTTCACCATCATGTTAATATGCAGGAAGTTTCTTTTGCACATTCTGTATATGTACAGTGTACTTGTGTCATGGTGAGCAGGTAGATCAAAGGAAAAAAGTGGTCTATAAAAGTTCTACAGCCCACTTTTGATTTACTATACAGCACACTTGCAATCAAGTTATTAAGCATACGTATGTACGTAGGTGTAGGAACCATAGGGGCTGGAGGGGCTCCCCCCCCAATGTTTTTCATTCTAGTCAAAGTTATTGTACTACACATGAATTGCACATGAAATTGAATGAGCCCCCCAAAGTACAAGTCATTCCTACGCCAATGTTAAGAAGTCCTGACGAACAATTAACTTCATTTCCCTTGACCTCTTACCATTGCACAAGATCACAGGCCAATGTATAGGACAATTTCATTAGTACCATCCCATGACACAAGTTAGTTGTATCCCTCCCAAGTGGGATGTGTAGCTAATACAATCACACTTTTCCTTAATCACCGAGGGCGTCAATACATATGTACGTACGTAGCTTCATTATTTCTAGTATTCCATGCTCCAATTTCATGGCTTATTTTGGCAAACTACTGTGTTCTTTGTAAGGTATGTACGTACTTAGTTAAATTAGTCCACCTACGTACTTGGTGAATAGAAAATTAAAACAGGTAACCTTACCATCAGTATTAGTTTGTGTACTGCATGTGCTGGATGAAGCCTAATGTAAATTGTGGAGATTGCCAGTTAATATTGGGACACATGTACGTATGGTACTTTTCACAAAAATCTGGACGAAGAACGGTGGTCAATCAATGAACGTACACCGTACAATCGCCAGACATACTCCATACGGATGATAGGCTAATAATAATTACATCATTAATTGCGCATTGACATTAGTTCACTGGAATCGGTGTTCCGAGCAAGAATGGTATATTTTAGGAATGTAAAGTAGCAAATTTCGTTTCAAGATGCAAAGGCAAAAGCCACAAGCCAGTTGTAGGCACAAACAACACCCATACGCATGCCGTACGTTCAGCGGTCAATGCCCAGTTGGTCACTGTACGTATGTACACAGTTTGACCGCGGTTCGTCGTCCAGTTCTTTGTGAAAAGTACCATACATACGTACATACGTACATATTCAGGGCTTCTTTCAGGAAATACGTACATCAAGGGGTGGAAATTCACCCATGAAGAATATTTGGGGGGCAAGTTAGGAACATTATAGGATATAGCATATACAGTCATGCTGTGATATCCGTAGAGCATTCATGTATGCACGTACGTACATACGTATATGATAGATCTATGATGAAAAATCTTGTACATTTACCACCATGGTAACGACATGATTATCCAGTGATTCTCTATTGTACGTATACTTGTCCAAAGTCCAGAAACAGATGCTATAATGGCAGGGTTCTATCTAGAATACTGTACGTATATCCAGAAATATTGGCGAAAATTAAATTTGGCGGTTGCACAGCAAGGACAAAGCATGGTAAGTAGGTTTATATGAATTTGGTGATAGAAATTTGATGATTTTGATCTTGCCCGCCAAACCGACAAATTAATAATGTCGCCAATGTTTCTGGATATACGGTATTTCTTTTTTTGTTGGGGGGGGAGCTGTGGTATTAGGGGTATTATTTTTTTGGTTTGCTGGTGGCTCAGTAGGTTAGCACTGGAAGTTAAGCAGTGAGCAGAGGGCACCACCTCACCTGTGTACCTTTTGGTGTTTTTTTCCCTGCACCCCCCTGCTACCAACTTGAGAATGGAAGAGAAGATGGCCTACTGCAGCCACCAAACAAATTCTAATTTGATTTAACCCTTTATTGGGGAAGATGTGATTGCGCAATGACCCCTTTATTGTGGACGAGCCACTATAGTGGTAGTTCTTTTGTCATTTTAAGAACGAATTAAATGTTTACTGGCTCAATTGCCCATCTAACGAAAGTTAAAACATGTTGCCAGTATCAACATAAGCGATAGATAACAAAAATAGTAACATGAAAGCTAGAAAAACACAAAATCCTAAGTGTACCGTATAAAATCTAAAAAAAAAACTTTAACTTTTTTAAAGAACGCCATTTTTATTCCGCATAACTAGGATTTTTCGGTAAATTATCGCATATTTATTGCATAACACCGTAAAACGGGATCGAAGACAACTTTTAGTATGTGTTCTAACTTCGTTATAACCCATATTAGAAGGTTCATACTTACAGAGTGTGTTACTATTGCTACGTGTATGCTTCGTATAAAATTTGAACAAAATGCGCTAAACTTTCGTCATCTTCCACAACCACGGGTTGAGCCACTATAGTGGCTCGTCCACAATAAAGGGTTAATGTGATTGTGTGTGTGAGCGAGTGTGTGGGATACTGCGGGCCTTAATAGTAGCCTCTGGCTCACCCACTTTAAATAAGAAAATATTATTTTTATTATTACAGTGTATGCCTGCTATGCGAGACATGATTGTGTTTTGATATATTTATTGTACCTATATGCACGTATGTATGTAGCTGAGTTTCTTTCAGGATAATAATCATGGGGCCAATAACAAACGTTAATCTATAGAAATGGACGGGGGGCAGATATGTACATACGTATGTGCGTGGTATACTAGATGTCTGTAAAACACATACAGTGCATGTAGTGATGTAAGGAGCTGCAGTGATGTCGTCGGAGTATATAACTAGAGCCATCTGGGGGTATGGACCCCCAGGGGAAAATTTGAGTTTTCAGGTTGTGTAAGGTGGTGTCATAAGTCATGTTAGACCATTCAAGGTTGATTTTGACACTCAAGTAGGGCTTTCTCTGTAGTAATTTGCACTACAGTTGGAAGTTTTCGGGGTGGAAGCTACCCCCCCCTCCCTACCCCACTAGACTTATCCTAAATGGTTAAGACATGTGTAGGCTTGAAGGCTAGCATGGTGTGGTATGGCATATATAATGCACTTGCCCTCGGGTACTTGGTACCCGAGGGCAAGTGCATTTTTATACAGCCCTCGAACCTACACATGTCTTAACCACTAAATAGAATACAGCTGTTATACAGATTGATTTCTTTCTAAGCACCTGAGAACATTTGTGACCTCTATGTTTCCTATACAGGCAGGAATATGTATGTATGTACGTATATGATCACTGCCATAAGGCACACTTTTAAAGAATGACAGGAATTAGTCTCTATCTCATGCTACTGTGTAGGGGAAACAAACAGAGGCACAATTTCCTGTAATGGATGGATTACAATGCAATTGCACATGCCTAGCAGAGAGAATTCCGATAGAGTTAAGATCAGAACTATAGACAAGGTGTTTATGCATACGTATAATTGTAGATATCAGTGTAATGATCTTGCTTAACCATACGTGCATATTAACATCACATTTAATAAAATGTTACCTTTACAACTTTCAAGGGGGGATGCCCCCTTCCCCAAACCCTGCATTTATCATATTACAATGATGTAACTAGAAATTAAAAATAGGGTGGCATGTACCTGTAGGGTGGCATGTACCTGTAGGGTGGCATGTACCTGTAGCACACAATGAGTTTTAATAGTTTTGGATCACAAGTACGTACGTGATTGTATCAAGGCCTATTGGTGTACTGTTATTGCCGTGCAGTCTCCAAACATGTAGTAATAGTAGCCACTCAGGGTAGAAACCCATCCTGTGGTATCCACTTTTCTTAGCAAGGAAGTAGAGGCATCCACAGCACTACTGTACCATGTACTAGTACATAGGACTAGGTGATGTGTTAAAGGTGCTAAATTGTCACCTGTTATGTAGTTGGCAGACAGTTAGTCACCAATCAAACATTCAATGCACAGCAAATTTAAAAATTGACTTCCTGGAAATGAAAGAGTGGCGCTGTGCCACACTTCCACGCTGTGGCTACATCACTGTCATATTACATGTACGTATATCGCAGTATACGTATGTACATATGTATTCCTGCGCACTATTGTGTTACGTGTACTGTAGTATTGTGACAGCACAACTCTGGAATGACCATCTGTACTGTATGTGCTTGTGTTCAGGTTACACGGGACTCCACTTGGCAGGAGCTTGGGGTCATCTGGAAACACTGAAGGCGCTCATTTCTAACGGAGCTAATCCATCACTTGTTAATGTCCGAAATGAAACTCCTTGTAACGTGGCGGAACGTTATGGAAATCAGGACTGTGTTGAATTTCTCCAGGCAGCAGGTTTGTAATATTTTTTTGCATTTTAGTTCTTATACATACGTACATACAATGTCATGCGTGTGTATGTATACGTAAATAGTCCCTGATGTACGTACGTGGTCATGCACTGATGTACATATGTACAGCATGCATATGTGATGGTTTGTAGTGGATTATCTCCAGGTGTGAGGGTCCGCAGTAGGGCACTGAAGGTATGATGTACAGTGAGCGCTGGTTTATCCAACGACATCTGTTCCCCATAAATGTGTCGGATAAACCAGGTGTTGGATTAATCAGGTGTTGGATAAACCAGGTGTTGGATAAACCAGGTGTTGGATAAATCAGGTGTTGGTTTAATCAGGTGTTGGATAAACCAGGTGTCGGATAAACCAGGTGTCAGATAAACCAGTTGTCAGATAAACCAGGTGTTGGATAAACCAGGTGTTGGATAAATCAGGTGGAATTATGTACAGTTTAGTGATAGGGTTCACAAATCAGTGTTGCATAACTCAAATGTAACTGTACGTACGTACATATATACGTACTGTGTGTATCTGTAACAGTCACTTTGGCTTTCTACCCTCACCAGTGACTAACTGCAAGGCATTACACCTACCATTAGAATATCACTAGAACTTGTGTGTGTGTACAGAGTAAACCAAAGCCTTTGAGGTGGAAACCAATACTAGACATTGCCCATGCTTTGATGTACTGTACATACATACATACATACGTACGTACGTATGTATGTACATAGGGTAAAATGGAGTAATTCGTAACAGTCAGACAACAGCATGTCAACTACAAGTTACACATACGTACGTATGTGCATGTACTTTATCAGTGATCTATCCATGAAGTGGGCAGGGTTTCATTTAGGGGGGGGGGGGGGGGCATTCGCCCCTCCTTGCCAGAGTCTCGCCCCCCTTGGAAATTAGGTTAGCCTTATTTTTGTTGAAGAGGTAAATTTGAATAAAGAACTGAACTCAATCTCTTCAAGGTCAAAGAGTAATTCTGTGCCACAATCAACCTTGAATGGTGTAAAAAGTCAAATAGTCCCTTGCCCATTTTTCTAAATGAAACCCTGGTGGGAGTTTAGCAGTAGCAAGTATGACTAAACGGGTTACCATATATCTTCTAATTTTTCGGTATTCTTATTTTTCGGCAGTTGAGACAAACGTTGCAGTTTTCTTCTAATTCTTGCCGAATTTATTCGTCTTCTAAATCCTCGTCACTCTTCCAATTCCTGGTCACTAACGCTTGGTTCCCAACTATCCTTATAGACAGGGTATCCTCTAACAGCAGCAATTGTGCTCAAACTAAAGGCGGCCATTTGTATTACCCATATAAAAATGGCCTCCCGCGACTTCTAATTATTCGTCATGCTTCTAATATTTCGTCAGGCTTGGCTAAAAGGCTATTCTTCTTCTAAATGACGTTGTTTTTCTGAACTTTGCCTTGCCGAAAAATTAGAAGATATACGGTATTTACCTCAAGAGATAAAGGCCTAGTCCTTTCGTGAATGACCCCATTGTTCCAAATTCCCCACCTTTGTTATTACCCCACTCAGTCTGGTCCTAGTACATCTACGTACATGTATGTACGTACATATGTCAGGGTTCTGCCCATACTGGTTGGAGGTACGTAGTTGGGTCCAACCAGCAAAATTCCTGACCAAACACCTCCAACTTTTCAGAGAACAGAGCATTTGAAGTCACAGTAATAAAGTCTTTTCTTCAAACTTGCTTATTTGTGATTAAAATACTTCATTAGCCTCATGTTTAGTCTTATTATGTGTTTGGTTGGAAAGTACACTTAGAAGTAGCTCTTCAAACATGTGCTGTGAATTGATTAAATTTGATTACCACCTTGGAGGATTACCTGGGCAGAACCCTGGTATGTATCATATCTCGGAGACTCCAGTCATGGCAATAGTCCTAGTGTATAGTGTTCATGTGAAATTGAAATTTATTTGTCACTGTATGTACGTACGTATGTGGGCAAGTTTGCATGTGCATCCACCTATAGCCACTGTCTTTGAGCTCTGTCCTTCCTGTGCAAATCTACTCCATCTTAGAAGTGGCTGCTGCTTACAAAGCAGTCATAACAGGTGCACGTGAAATACTCGGAGATGCTGAGAGAATATCGGGAAAGTGGAACAAGGATGACAAGGCAAGCCTGCTGTTCCCTCCACACCCTTGCACTGTACATGCGTATGTAGTGTGCACACTGGGTACCATATGTGTGTACTGTATGTATATCTCATGTAATGTATGTACATACGTACGTACATGCGTACATACGTACGTACGTATGTATGTCTGTATGTTGCCTTGTTAATGCATCACTAAGTGCACACATACGTACATATCTACAGTGTGCCCCAATATACTGCTTGATTTGTATATAGTGAAACCTCTCTCATCTGCCCCTCTATAATCCACCCATCCCGCTAATCTGCCCTGGTTTAAGATAATGAATGAATTTACATGTACTGAGTGCAAACCTCATTAGTCCGCCAACCCTGCTAATCCACCATAAAACTGACATTCCCAATTGTGGCTGATGAGAGAGGTTTCACTGAAATATTTTGCCTTGTTACTTGTATCATTGTGTACATCTGCATATTAGATAATAAGTACACACTTAGTGCATATGTTCCCTTGCTGTTTGGTGACATTCAGAACAAAGTTACAGCTCTATGCAAGGAGAAGTGGGACTGGTTGACTGCCCATCCCGATGCATCAGTGGAGGAGATAGAATCACAACAAGAGGAATTTCATTCACGATTTTCTCCATACATGTCTAAACTGCAGCCCAGTTGATATTGATGGATTTATCTGTGTACAGTATATGATATATGTACGTACGTACGTACATACTTACACATCCTGTGTATATGCATATTGGAATTCTTATGTGTGACATGCATGCACATAATTTGTTTGTGTATTTGTTTGTTTGTGTGTGTGTGTTTGTGTGTGAGTGTGTGTGTGTGTGTGTGTGTGTGTGTGTGTGTGTGTGTGTATGTGTGTGTGTGTGTGTGTGTGTGTGTGTGTGTGTGTGCGTGTGCGTGTTTATTTGTGTGTGTGTGTGTGTGTGTGTGTGTGTGTGTGTGTGTGTGTGTGTGTGTGTGTGTGTGTGTGTGTGTGTGTGTGTGCACATTTGTATGCATGTGCGTATGTGAACGCATGCAAGTGGGTATGCCTGTGGGTAGGAATCTCACAATCAATCTGAGCTTTCAAATGGAGAAATTTATAAACAATCATGTTCAAGCCGAGACCTTGCAGAATGCAATCATACTGAGAATATGATAATTTAATATTTCGTACATTTAACGTTGACTCTCGGCTGTATGTGGTCCTATTGCTGGAGTTAATCTTTTGCCCTCTAACATGGAGTGCCAGTTGAAAATGTCTATGTAGACAGTGTGTGTGCATATCACCTTATAAATATACTGTTTGTTAGTAGTGTGTGCGTAGTAGGCTATATGCATGATCAGTCATTGTTCATGCGTCTATAGTCCATTCAGTGTATATACATGCGTACATACATATGCATTGCTGTATATGCAGATGTGATGGTTCTGCACTGCATATGTGTATGCATGTTCATGTGTACAGTGTGTGTACAATTAACTGTGTGTGTAAGTAATCCATACCATGTAGTATGGGAGGGGGACCTGTTAAGGTTGAGAGGTGCTGTGTTGTTGTTCCAGGAAGACTGCGGACTGATCTAGTCTTCATACTTTGTAGTCAGAAATAATCTCTTTCTTATGCACAGAGTTTTGCCTACACTGGTGTGAGGTGGTCAGGTCCAACCCGCAAAACTCATGGCCACCCACATCCGACTCTTCAGAAACCTGATAATTTGAAATGACAGTAATATAGTCTTTCCTCTAAACCTGTTTGTTTGTGATTCAAACACTTCATTAGTTCTATCTTCTTACCTTGAAAAAAGCCTTCACTGATGTTTTTAGTTGAAAGGTACACTTAAAAGTTGGTCTTCGAATGTGTGTTATCTGTGAATTGATTGACTTGATTACCGCCTTGGAAGGTTACCTGGGCAGAACCCTGCATGTATGGTCCTCTGGGCCGGAATCATGTTGCAGCACTTAGAACTAGAATGCTCTTTGAAGCAATGAAGCAGTGTGCATGTTTGTATGGTGAATTGTTGCCTTTGGCTGAATATGTATAGCCAAAATTATTATTTTTGAGATAATGTTAACTTGGTATGCGTAGGTACAAACATGTGCACAAAACACACATGTACACACACACACACACACACACACACACACACACACACGCACGCACGCACACACACACACACACGCACGCACGCACACACACACACACACAGAAAATGGGTATAGAATTAAATGCACATTGCCCGGCCTACAATATTGCTTGTAGCAATCCTGTTGGGTCACTATACGATCTGCATTTGCACTCATGAAGGATCATCTCAGTGCTTCTCGTCCAATGTACTGGTGCGGACCACTCACCTGTATGTACTGTGGACCACTCACACCTGTGTGTAGTGTGGACCACTCACACCTGTGTGCGGTGTGGACCACTCACACCTGTGAGCGGTGTGGACCACTCACACCAATCACACCTGTGTAGTGTGCATGGACCACTCACACCACTCACCTCTGTAGTGTGCATGGACCACTTACACCAATCACACCTGTGTGTGGTGTGGACCACTCACACCTGTGTAGTGTGCATGGACCACTCACACCACCTACACCTGTGTATTGTGCATGGACCACTCACACCTGTGTAGTGTGCATGGATCACTCACACCACTCACACCACTCATACCTGTGTAGTGTGCATGGACCACTCACACCTGTGTAGTGTGCATGCATGGACCACTCACACCACCCACACCTGTATATATTGCAATTTAGTATGAGTGTGAGTGTACATGCAGAGAGAGGCAGTGGGGGTGGAGCTAGGGGGATGATTTGCTATGCTCGGGTTTCTTCCGGAAAGGTATGTCTGTGGTCTTGTGTATGGAGATGCATATGCATTACTAGCTACAGAGGCTCTGCATGTGGTATATGGTCCCCCAGAGAAAGTTTACATTTTAAGGTTTTGGGAGGTGGTATCTGAGGCTACGTGGCCCACTGACGTGACCAGGTTTATATGAATACATCACTGCAGTTACACATACATGCTATGACGGGGGTACTGCATAACCAAGAAGAATTAGGTCAGGAGAACAAAATTAATGCTTCCTGCTTCAAGTTTATAGCACCTATAAAAAATCCTGGTATTAATGACAGTAGTCTATAGTCGTGTCTCAAATTATAACTTGGTCACAATATATGCAAAAAATGGTTGTGCCAATGTACTGCAGATGGATCCCGGGATAGTGTCACATGCACGTATTGAATATTATACTTCAATTTGCACTCAAAGTGTAACAATTACATTATTAAGTTATTAAACATCTTGTTAATTTTTGCCTGTGGGCATACTTTTAGCTGTTTGTTAGTATATTAGATAACTACATTATAACTCTAAGACCTAGCTATAGTAAATGCACTGGATGCCCTCTTCACTCGACCTTTGGAGCCTCAGGATTCAGGTCCCACTCCAGGTGGGCATTCCATCTTGGTCGATGCCACTTTTCCATTGATGCATTTGCTGTAGAAAGGAACGCAATGGAGGTGTAGTGAACATGGCTGTGGTACGTGTATATATTATAT
>CAUJGJ010000166.1:600000-620000 GCA_963170055.1 Halisarca cf. caerulea | reverse complement strand
GCAGACCTTGAAAAAAAACTGGAGAAGTTCATTGATGAAGTGAAGACTTTCCGAGAGCAGCACAACTTCCCTGACAATTTAATCATCAATGTGGACGAGACACCGATTTTCTTTGACATGCCTCGATCAAGTACAGTCACAGGGAAAGGTGCCAAGGAAGTACGTATCCGTGGCACCAAAGGAGGAAAAAAACGAGTGACGTATGTGGTGTCATGTTCAGCTGCGGGTGAAATGCTAAAACCCATGGTTATTTTCAAGGGCAAAACCAAACAAACTCTCAAAAATACAAAGCAAAGGGAAAGGGATGTTTTGGTTACTTTTCAGGCTAAGGGATGGATGGATCAAGGGATCATGCGAAAGTGGATTAAAAGTATCCTTACACCCCACACGAAGGGCAGACACTGTCTTCTGGTGTTCGATTCATTCCGTGCCCACCTTACAGATGAAGTTCTCCAGTCCCTTGCAAAAGTGAATACAACAGTTGTTGTCATTCCTGGGGGCTGCACCAGCAAGGTGCAGCCTGTTGACGTGTCACTGAACAAGCCTATCAAGGATATCGTCGAGGGTTGTGGGAAGATCTCATGGTTCAGCATGTCAACCAGAGTACTACTTCGAGTGCACCATCAGTGTCAAAAGATGACATCGTGGACTGGATTGTCAGAGCTAATACCTTGCTTAGTACCCAAGGGAACTGTGTGACAAAATCATTCAAGGTCTGTGGCCTTACCAATGCTCTGGATGGAACTGAAAACCATCTAATTCGATGCGCCAAAGAACTACCAGAATTTACCATCCCGTATGGAGTATCAGCTGAGGAAAGTGAATCAGATGAGGATATCTTTGCAGATACCGATGAGGAAGAAGAGCAAGATTATGAGGATGAGGAGGATGAAGAAGACGAAGATGTAGAAAACTAAAACTGTGTTGTGAACATCTTTTATTAATTTGTGTTTCTCAGTATAGTGTTATATTGTAAGCCTAATTACTTCCATTATTATACTTTCTGTGAACTGATCAGTAATTACTATGATAACAAAAATGTTGAACGTCCTATAATGTCACAGGTCATCCTGGCTGGCAATATCAATCAATGCATGCAAAATGTTTCCTCTGAAAGAAGTCCTGGAGTTTCCAAATGTTCTTTCGTTTCCCAGTGTACGTTAACTCACATGGAATCTCCATCCCACCCCTCTGGCGACAGTAGCGTCTTTTACCTGTCACTTTACCAGTGATACTGCCATCGTGTTTCAAAAAGAAATAAGATACCTGAGAAATTTCTCTTGGGAGGTGTCCAAGCACATCACTGCTTTCTGAGTCGCCATAAACTCCTACAGCATATCTATCCTCCACGTTGTTAGGCTCTTGTCTACAGTCAAATTCATCACCGATTGTCGGAGTCCAAACGTCCTTATATACGTGGTAGCCTCGAATTGCTGTTTTCAGAGTAAACTGAAAAGCAGCCATTTTACGGAGAAACACGCATTAGGACATCGCTCCAAAGATTCGTCAGTATTCCATTTTTTCGTCCGAAAATCTAAATATTCGTCAACGTCGATTGTCTTCTACCGTCTTGCTCTATTGGGTTCGAATGACGAAATTTTTGCTGTTCAGCTTGTGACGAATTTTTAGAGCGGATACGGTAGTAGCAAACAGTGACTTGGATACTTGTGCACTATGGGATGAGCTTTGAACTGTTTAATTTTATCAGAACACAGAACACCAGAGCATTGTCATATATTGGCCTATTTGACAATCTGGGCCAAAAGATGGAATTTTACCCTACGAAATGCTTGGGCGACTTTGATTGGACTTCCATTGGCAACGGAAATAACCTTGCTAAACAACTCAGTAATGATAGTACATAATATGCATCGTGGCTTTTTTCTTGTATGACTCGTGAATACACAGATGAAGAGGTGCATATCATATTGTTATTATGGTGCTTATGCATTCAGTGTGTTCTCTACTGTAGCATTATTACCAAATATGGAGTTAATCAAGGTATGTGCAAATTAAGGTATGCAATGTGCATTATGGTCACAAGCGGATGTGATTAGAAGAGGTCAGCAATGACAAGCAAGTGCTTAAGTGCAATACTTATACATTACGTTAGCTTGTTAGTTGACAATGTCTGACCTCAGTTTCCTACAACAGTGCAGCTAAACCCTTGCACTTCTCAACATACACTGGTATGGTGGATGGCGGACTTGTGGAATGGCGGAGTCTACTACTGACAAACATTTGAGTTGGTTTAGAAATTATGGCTGATTAAGTGGTTGGCGGATTAACCGGGGACGGATTAACGAACATTCACTGTATAAAGAAACTTTTCATATTATCTTATAATAAGTGCAAATACTTCCTTACCACCAAGCTGAGTGATAGGCGCATGTACTTATTAACCAGAATCTATGAATGTCTATACATTATGTGTACAATATTATATATATAAATGTGTACAATATTCTATAGTCTAGTGCTTGCATACAAAAATGGCAATTAAATTATCACAAACTAACCAATCATACAATTGGTAGGATAACCACTATATAGGTGCTCAGTCTATAAAAGTAGGTATTCATTCCGCCTGGGGCACCTGCTTCCAGTATTCTGGGAAACTCATATCAGCTTGAAGTGACAATACCGAAGTTCTGTACAAACACGTTGGAGTGATTACATTCACAATGCAAGCAGCTAAACTCCTCTTGGTTACCATTATAGTATCGTTCACTCTGTTGGTTGATTTTGCAAAATCAAGCGAACTTGGAAACTGCTACTGTAACCAAGTAATCTACGTTGAAACACTGCGTTACCGAGGTCGTTATCTGGATGCACATCACAGCAAAACAGCCCGATTCACCGCACCCCCTGGGGGAGATGTAACTGGTTTGGTTTGGGCAAAGTGGACTGTGCGTTGTGGATCAGGAGGAACCGTAGCTTTGGAGAGTGTACGCTATCCCAATTATTACTTGGACGCCCATCATTCAAGAGTATGCAAAGTAACCTATTCTGCAACTCGAGAAACTTATTGGAATTTGTGGTACATGGAGAGGAGAGCTGATGGTGCTATTGAATTCCGTTCCAAGCGTTATTCAGATAGCCGATTGGATGCTTATCATGCAAACAGATGGGCTAAAGTCACTCCGGGAAGTGGTGTTTGGTCTGGAATGAGAATTTACCAGCCAAATAATATAGCAACTCAGTACTATGGCGAAGTGATCAACATAGAAACACTGCGTTACCGAGGTCGTTATCTGGATGCACATCATACCAAAGTAGCCCTATTCACCGCACCCCCTGGGGGAGATGTGTCTGGTTTGGTTTGGGCAGAGTGGACTGTACGTTGTGGACCAGAAGGAACCATATCTTTGGAGAGTGTACGCTATCCCAATTACTACTTGGATGCCCATCATTCAAGAAACTGCAAAGTAACCTATTCTGGAACTCCAGCAACTTATTGGAATTTATGGTACATGGAGAGGAGAGCTGATGGTGCTATCGAGTTCCGTTCCAAGCGTTATCCAGATAGCCGTTTGGATGCTTATCATGCTAATAGGTTGGCTAAAGTTACACGGGGAAGTGGCGTATGGTCTGGAATGAAAATCCACGAGGTGTAGATCAGGAAAAAAGGTATATGGATGCAAAATCACACAATATCCCTATTTTTAAATTAATCCATACATGCAGTGTACGCGTCTAGAAGTTGTATGGTTATTGTTGACAGCATTATGCTGATAATTACAGACATTTTTTCGGTGAAGGAATTCTTGATAATAATGGGAATCAGAAGAATATTCAATTTATTAACCAGCATGCCTACGATCCAACTATCACATCTTTAATTTCTTGACTAAAATTAGCTCATATAGTTATTCAATGACTAATATAATGTATATGCAGTAATTACATTGAATAGTTATGTAAAGATGTATGTTACTTTCATCTTCATATGTATGAGTGTGAGTTGGGATCTCGTATTTTTGATTTCTGTTAGATTGGTACGGCAAACAAAGATTTGGAGTAAGAATATTCATCAATAACTTTAAAGCATCTAAGAAAGTTACCTTATATATTCACTAGATATAATCTGGAACAGAAAATAATATAGGCAATATAAGTTTTTGATACTATAAATAATCATCATTTGCTCTATATAAATTATATAATCAATTAATTGCAATAATTATAATTCTGGAATCTCAGTCAAATGGAATGGCATTTCATGTACACAACAGATGTCCATTGATTCTATTCACTGAACTGAGACAATAGATCAAGTCCAGCCAATAAGTTTTTGTCTTGGTGGGCATTTATCAATATAATTATTGTACTAAATCCCAACCATCCTCTAACCCTAATAGTCTAATGGTATAATTATACACAATAATAGGTGTACAGAAACCTTCAAAAATGGTAATAGGATTGACATAGGACAGTGCAAAAAGGCTTTATATAATCAAAAAGGCATCCTTGGACCAAGGGTAAGTGGAAAAACAGGCACTGGGCTATAGGTAGGCAAAGGGCAAGATGGGCGTATAGGGCCAGACATATATAGGGCTATACATACATAGAATGAGGCTAGATGAGTATATGGCCAGACAGAAATCATTTGGATGAGTGCACACTGCATGTGAAAATTCCTACATGCCACAGCATAATAATATTATGTGTAATACATTCGGTATATGTAGGAATTTGCATACTGATCCCTCAGTCCAATTGAATTCTGTCTAGCCCTTTACCGACATCCTTTCGTCAATTTTGATGGCTTTTATATGCACCCTTTGGTAGTAGCACCACCTTATCCGATGCTACACAAATATATGCACACACATCACTGCCTTGAGAAAATTCATCTACATGTGTCATGCACTGGTATGGTAGTATATAGTGCTACAGTATTGGTCTTATATAGCATCACCATACCTATACTACACTGGTGGATGGAGCCCTGCAACCACCATGGTCCTTAAGAGGCTAGCCAGTCTCATGGCTGAAAAGCACGGGCAACCATACCACTCAGCTATGAGTTGGATCAGATGCAGGACCACTCACAGTCTCATCAAGTCAGCAGTTGCCTATATCAGAGCACCTAGGTCATCCTAACACTCCCCATCAGTGAAAGCTATTAGCACCTCAGACCACCCTCTGGACCTTCTTAGATCAGATGTCCAGATGTGTGATTAACTGACCATTATAGAAAGGGTATTGTATCTGAGTTTTGTACTATTGTTGGTCCACTGCTGGGCATGTGTTGCATAATAAATTATCGTTTACCTATACACAAATACACCCACAGATCTTTGGAAACTACATGTGTGTTTATGTAAATGTTTAGATGTGGTTAGATAGAAATGTACTAACCACGATAGTCTGAGACGAAACATCGCACGTTTACATGTGGTACTTGTGCCTAATAGTGGTCTTAGCACCGCCATACTGAGGACTATGCAGTCACTTTGGAAATGTCCACTGTGAACGTGTGCGGTGCATATAGGGACAAAGATACTGGTCATGCATGGCACCGCCATACCCAGAACAACACAGTACAGGCACACCCACAACACTTCAACTTTCATGGATGTCCATTGTAAATGTGTACTTGTGGCACATGCAGGTACATACCATATATATAGCACTACCATCATCTCCTGTTATACTTGTCTCATTGTCCAGGAACTGTTAGGAGGTTTTGGAGAAAACAGTGCTAAAATTGATCAGTCGTGTGTGTATATGTGGTAGCAGGCCAGGGGGAATGTGTGTGTGTGTGTGTGTGTGTGTGTGTGTGTGTGTGTGTGAGAGAGTGAGTGAGTGAGTGTGTGTGTGTGTGTGAGTGTGTGTGAGTGTGTGTGTGTGGGTGTGCATGTGTGTGTGTGTGTGTGTGTGTGTGTGTATTGTGTGTGTGTGTGCGTGTGTGTGTGTGTGCATGTGTGTGTGTGTGTGTGTGTGTGTGTGTGTGTGTGTGTGTGTGTGTGTGTGTGTGTGTGTGTGTGTGTGTGTGTGTGTGTGTGTGTGTGTGTGTGTGTGCTAAGCAAGTTCCTCTTACGTATAGACCTGTATTTTCATATGCTCTCCGGACCTACAGTAGTTGTTCTTTTGTATGTCCTTCTTGCTTTCTGATCATGAGTCAGTAAAATGTTTAACCCACTTGGCCGTGTTCTTTGTCAATCATGTAGGCAGTGCATTCTTCTGATCTGACTTCTTCTTTATCATTAATTTGTACCCCTCACTACTTTTGTTGTTTGTGGTTGAATAATGATGATTGAAAGAAAGTGTGTGTGTATGTGTGTATGTGTGTGCATGTGTGTGTGCATGCTTGCGTGCGTGCATGTGTGCATGTGTGTGTATGTGTTTAGCAGTGTATATGGATCCAATTTTGGCATGTTTACTGTCTCAGCCCTGATGCTCATCTTGTGTTGCCCTTCACAGCCTGTGTACAGAGACCTTATTCTTCTCTATGTTAATTCCCAAGTAGTCTGACAAAAGGTAGAGGACTTTGAAGCTGAAGCTGTACTGTAAGATAGCGGTGAGAGCAGTCAGAACTGGATAGATGAGGAAGCAATAGTGTTAGAGTGCATGTACAATACTATTATAATTGCAGATTTGTCCCCATTACTGAAACTTCAGAATCTGTGGAAGCTGAAGGAACTGGCCAGACATGTTTGGTGTGGTGCTCATTAGTTACACGCATGCGTAGATGTGTGTCCTGATCCGATTTCCATACAGTTTTTGAATGTGTGATCTGTGTGGTATAGTATTATAATGCTGATTCCTGTAGATTGTACAGCTTCCCTCCACACCCCTGCACTGTACTATGTAGTGTGCACACTAGGTACCATATGTGTGTACTGCATGTATATCTCATGTAAATATACGTACATACACACATACATACTGCTTGATTTGTATATAGTGAAACCTCTCTCATCTGCCCCTCTATAATCCACCAATCCCGCTAGTCTGCCCTGGTTCAAGAAAATGAATGAATTTGCATGTACTGAATGCAAACCTCACTAATCCGCCAACCCCGCTAATCCACCATAAAACTGACATTCCCAATTGTAGCCGATGAGAGAGGTTCCACTTTGGGTAGGAATCTCGCAATCAATCTGAACTTTCAAATTGAGAAATTTTTAAGCAATCATGTTCAAGCCAAGACCTTGCAGAATGCAGTCATATGGAGAATATGATAATTATATATTTCGTACATTGAACGTTGACTCTCTGCTGTATGTGGTCCTTTTGCTGGAGTTAATCTTTTGCCCTCTAACATGGAGTGCCAGTTGAAAATGTATATGTAGACAGTGTGTGTGCATATCACCTTATAAATATACTGTTTGTTAGTAGTGTGTGCGTAGTAGGCTATATGCATGATTAGTCATTGTACATGCGTCTAGTCCATTCAGTGTATATACATGCGTACATACATATGCATTGCTGTATATGCAGATGTGATGGTTCTGCACTGCATTTGTGTATGCATGTTCATATGTACAGTGTGTGTACAATTAACTGTGTGTGTAAGTATTCTATGCCATGTAATATGGGGGGGACCGGTTAAGGTTGAGAGGTGCTGTGTTGTTGTTCCAGGAAGACTGCGGACTGATCTAGTCTTCATACTTTGTAGTCAGAAATAATCGCTTTCTTATGCACAAAGTTTTGCCTACACTGGTGTGAGGTGGTCAGGTCCAACCCGCAAAACTCATGGCCACCCACATCCGACTTTTCAGAAACGTGATAATTTGAAATGACAGTAATATAGTCTTTTCTCTAAACCTGTTTGTTTGTGATTCAAACACTTCATTCGTTCAATCTTCTTACCTTGAAAAAAGCCTTCACTGATGTTTTTAGTTGAAAGGTACACTTAAAAGTAGGTCTTCAAATGTGTGTTAGCTGTGAATTGATTGACTTGATTACCGCCTTGGAAGATTACCTGGGCAGAACCTTGCATGCTTGGTCCTAGGGCCAGAATCATGTTGCAGCACTTAGAACTAGAATGCTCTTTGAAGCAATGAAGCAGTGTGTATGTTTGTATGGTGAATTGTTGCCTTTTGGCTGAATATGTATAGCCAAATATCATTTTTGAGATAATGTTAACTTTGTATGTGTAGGTACAAACATGTACACAAAACACACATGTAAACATACACACACACACACAAACGCACACGCACACACACACACACACACGCACACACGCACACGCACACACACACACAGAGAATATGGATATAGAATTAAATGCACATTGCCTGCCTACAATATTGCAATTATTGCTTGTAGCAATCATGCTGGGTCACCATACGATCTGCATTTGCACTCATGAAGGATCATCTCAGTGCTTCTTGTCCAATGTACTGGTGTGGACCACTCACCTGTGTCTAGTGTAGACCACTCACACCTGTGTGTAGTGTGGACCACTCACACCTGTGTGTAGTGTGGACCACTCACACCTGTGTGTAGTGTGGACCACTCACACCTGTGTGTAGTGTGGACCACACACACCTGTGTGTAGTGTGGACCACTCACACCTGTGTGTAGTGTGGACCACTCACACCTGTGTGTAGTGTGGACCACTCACACCTGTGTGTGTGTGAGAGAGGACCACTCAAACCTGTGTGTGTGTGTGTGTGTGTGTGTGTGTGTGTGTGTGTGTGTGTGTGTGTGTGTGTGAGTACCACTCACACCTGTGTGTAGTGTAGACCACTCACACCACTGACACCACTGACACCTGTGTAGTGTGCATGGACCACTCACACCACTAACATCTGTGTAGTGTGCATGGACCACTCACACCACTAATAGTAATAGTAATAATAGTAATAGTAATAATTTCTTATTTTGACTGGGTTAGCCACTAGCCATAGGCTACTGTTAAGGCCCCCAGTATCACAATTACAAACATACATACACTGCATCAACACACAATCGAATTAAATCAAATCGAAATCAGTTCTGGTGGCTGCAGTAGGTGATCTTTTCCTCTATTCTCTCAGTTGGTGGCAGGGGGGGTGCAGAGAAAAATCCACAAATTGCATGGTACACCATCCAGGGTTCATACCCCATCTCCACAGCTTAACTTCATGCGAGCTCACCTACTGAGCCACTGGCACCCCCCCTAACACCTGTGTAGTGTGCATGGACCACTCACACCACTAACACCTGTGTAGTGTGCATGGACCACTCACACCACTAACACCTGTGTAGTATGCATGGACCACTCACACCACTGACACCACTCACACCACCCATGAACACCTGTGTAGTGTGCATGGACCACTAATACCACTCACACCTGTGTAGTGTGCATGGACCACTCACACCACTGACACCACTCACACCACCCACGCACACCTGTGTAGTGTGCAGGGACCACTCACACCACTCACACCTGTATATATTTCAATGCAGTATGAGTGTAAGTGTACATGCAGAGAGAGGCAGTGGGGGTGGAGCTAGGAGGATGATTTACTATGCTCAGGTTTATTCCGGAAAGGTATGTTTTTGGTTGTGTGTATGGAATGCATATGCATTACTAGCTACAGAGGCTCTGCATGGGGTATGGTCCCCCAGAGAAAGCTTGCATTTGAAGGTTTTGGGAGGTGGTATCTGAGGCTACGTGGCCCACTGACGTGACCAGGTTTATGAATATATCACTGCAGTTACACATACATGCTATGACGAGGCACTGCGCAACCAAGTTCGAAGAATTAGGTCAGGAGAACAAAATTAAAACTTCCTGCTTCAAATGTATAGCACCAATATATATATATATATATATATATATACATACATGAATCTTGCTATCCCTGACAGTAGTCATGTGCCTTCCCGGAGCAAGATCGCAAAATGGGCAAAGCAGAGTGGATCCCTATATTCCCTACAGAATGCTGAAAGCCACATCTGAATTACATTATATTTATTATCAGTCTGTTTTTTCATAACGTTAGGAACAGTTCTCATAATGATTATTGCTGTTACTGTTAATAATGCTGGGAAGTGCCTATCCCTGACAGTAGTCTACAGTTGTGTCTCAAATTAGAACTCAGTCGTGCATGATAAAAATACAGAAATGTAATGGCATGATTGTACTAATGTACTACGGATGGATCCCCGGATAGTGTCACACTTATCAATTTTTATACTGCAATTTCCACATAAAGTGTAACAATTACAGTATTAAGTTATTATTAAATTTTGCTTGATGGTATTCTGTTAGTTGTTGGATAGTATATTATCTAACTACATTATAACTCTAAGACCTAGCTATAGTAAACGCACTGGACGCCCTCTTCAATCGACCTTTAGGAGCCTCAGGGTTAACGTTTACGTCTAAAATCAATTGGGCATGCCATCAGGGTCGATGCCACATTTCCATTGATGCAGAAACTGCAGAAAGAAGTGTAATGGAGGTGTAGTGAACATGGCTGTGGTATGTGTATATATTATGCTTTAATTATTAGTCTGTATAATATAATAATAATACACTGTATGTGTGTGTGTGTGTGTGTGTGTGTGTTTGTGTTTGTGTTTGTGTGTACGTGTGCATACGTGTGTGTGTGTTTGTGTGTACATGTATGTGTGTGTGTGTGTGTGTGTGTGTGTGTGTGTATGTGTGTGTGTGTGTGTGTGTGTGTGTGTGTGTGTGTGTGTGTGTGTGCATAGAATGCATAGAGTTTCTCACATTTTGTACTGTATCAAAATACACTTACCATGTGTTGCAACCATCGGAGCAGGTCCAGGTTTCACCATCATCGTATTCGTTCCCGCCTTCCCTACAACCTTAAGGAAATATGGTAAGTGACTTTTTGCGTGCATGTCGATGAGTGAAGAGCTGTACGTGGTTGCTTCCTGTTTTCTTGCATGCATGCACAAACTCACACACCAAAATTTAATAACGCAAATACTTCTCCTCAAGTGCAAGCTGATGGACTGAAACTTGGATAGCATTGCATCATTTTAGTATAATATACAATACCAGAGTGTGCGAACATCCGTGCATGCCATACTGTGAATATATACTGAAGTGAAGTGTATGCTAACCTTTCTTGGGGCACTGCTCAAGGTTTATAAGGGTCAACCCATGCACACACACACACACACACACACACACACACACACACACACACACACACACACACACACACACACACACACACACACACACACACACACACACACACACACACACACACACACACACACACACACACACACACATCATACACACACAGACATGCACACAATATTTACGTTGCAGTATGAACACTTGAAGTTCAATGAAGTTATATTATAAGTTTAATTAAATAAGGTTTTCAATAATAATTATTATTATTCTATTTATGTATATCTTGGATTCTCCATTATAAAGACACAGTACATGAGAATGTGTGTTTAGGGGGATGCCCCTCAACTGAAATTTGGAGAGGGCTACAGCCTCCCCCCTTATTTTCCACCACTTATGTATACGTACGTGTGCTTGTGGGTACGTATATGTGTACATGTCATGCTACATACACCCACACACTTGAAGTACACAAACACCTAACATTGTACAGTATATAGGTGTATGCCAATCTAGTCTCAATTCATTATTCCCATCTAATAGACTAGCTATAATAGACTTATGTAAGAAGCAACACCTAGCTTACCTTCCTCCAGTGATTTTTATACCTCAACATTCCCATATTATAACATCCTAAGATTACTTTATATATACAATTTCAAATGGTTCTCATAAGTTCACCATTTAAAACACGAGTATTGGGCATGCAAAAACCAAAATTTTTGTGGTGGTCTATTGTGCATGCGGCCTGGTGCACACACTTACCAGGAGGTTGTATAATTTCCACAGGAGGTGATTCTCCTTCCACGCCGACCACAGAGAGACACACCATGGTGGTCAGCAAGACCAAGTAGAACATATTTTGCATCTCTCCTCACTCGGTTGAAGAACACGACTAGCTTGCAGTAAATTTGTCAATGAGTGTAAGATCCCAAAATATACTGAGCACATAATAGGCTACCTAATATATCCTTCATTGCTGGATGATTTCATTCATCAAAGTTGTGCACCTTCAGGGCTACGGCACTGCGTCTGGTGCCATCCCCAACTGCAGGCCTAGGTGACCAATGAATTTATTTTAGAAACAAGGTTATATAAAGAGGAACGATCTATTTATTATATTAGCCCTTATATAAATAATATTATATACAATAATTGAAAGTCCATGCAAGACAATAAAGAAGCAAAATGGATATATAATTTATTATCAATAGCATAATCTGCATGATAGATCACCATTATGATTTTAATCAATGCACCACATCAAAGGAATCTGCATGCATGTGTATAATAATATTAATGGCATGTCACAATCTACTTTCTACTTCTTTATTTTCTGTCTGACAGTATCTTTTGTGCTGTGTTCAAGGCTATAGCATGTGGCATCAGCACTGTGGCCACATGCATGCAAGGGAACACCACATGTAATGGCAGTTTGAAAACTAGTGTGTCAGACAAGCTAGAAACAACTAGAAAGAGCACAAAGCAAGCATGAATGTAGTGTTAACAACATTTGTTGTTATGTTCTCTCAGTAGAACCATGTATGCAGGTGCATGCTAGGAGACTTTTCGAGAAAGGTATTGGGATTAATTGCATGATTGATTAGCATATTGGTGGCTTAGGATTAAAGGGATTTCTAATGAGGGGGGTTTCCTGACAACCAGTAAACAATGGAGCTATGCCCCTGCACAGGCAATGATAATTTCATGACTGTTCTCTTATCCCATTCTCCATCTTTAGGCATTATGGTGGTTTCTGATGTTCAGTGCTTCTGAAATACAGTACAAAGTCCACCAACTGCAAGGAGTCCATCACTTATATGACTTCTTCTACCCTCAGCAGCTGAAACTTCTCCCCTTCATTATTATCTTCCCCTTCATCTGCATGTGTCATGCACTGGTATGGTAGTATATAGTGCTATAGTATTGGTCTTATATAGCACCACCATACATATACTATAGTAGTGGATGCAGCCCCACAACCACCATGGCCCTCAAGAGGCTAGCCAGTCTCATGGCTGAAAAGCACGGGCAACCATACCACTCAGCTATGAGTTGGATCTGATGCAGGACCTTTCACAGTCTCATCAAGTCAGCAGTTGCCTATATCAGAGCACCTAGGTCATCCCACCACTCCCCATCAGTGAAGGCTATCAGCACCTCAGACCACCCTCTGGACCTTCTTAGATCAGATGTCCAGATGTGTGATTAACTGACCATTATAGAAAGGGTATTGTGTCTGAGTGTTGTACTATTGTTGGTCCACTTGCGGGTATGTGTTGCATAATAATTTATTGTTTACCTATACGCAACTACACCCACAGATCTTTGCAGACTACATGTGTGTTTGCTGTAAATGTTTACATGTGGTGCTTGTGCCTAATAGTGGTCTTAGCACCATCATACTGAGGACTATGCAGTCACTTTGGAAATGTAACACATGTCCACTGTGAACGTGTGCGGTGCATGTAGGGACAAATATACTGGTCATGCATGGCACCGTCATACCCAGAACAACACAGTACAGACACACCCACAGCACTTCAACTTTCATGGATGTCCATTGTAAATGTGTACTTCTGGCACATGCAAGTACATACCACATGTATAGCACTACCATCATCTCCTGTTATACTTGTCTCATTGTCCACGAACTGTTAGGAAGTTTTGGAGGAAATAGTGCTAAAATTGATCCTAGTCGTGTGTGTACATGTGCCAGCAGGCCAGGGGGAATGTGTGTGTGTGTTTGTGTGTGTATGTGTGTGTGTGTGTGTGTGTGTGAGTGTGTGTGTGTGTGTGTGCATGTGTGTGCGTGTGCGTGTGCTAAGCAAGTTCCTCTTACGTGACCTGTATTTTCATATGCTCTCCGGACCTACAGTAGGCGTTCTTTTGTATGTCCTTTTTGCTTTCGGATCATGTCAGTTGAATGTTTAACCCACTGTGCCGTGTTCTTTGTCAATCATGTAGGCAGTGCATTCTTCTGATCTGACTTCTTCTTTATCATAAATTTGTATCCCTCACTACTTTTGTTGTTTGTGGTTGAATAATGATGATTGAAAGAAAGTGTGTGTGTATGTGTGTATGTGTGTGCATGTGTGTGTACATGCTTGCGTGCGTGCATGTGTGCATGTGTGTGTATGTGTTTAGCAGTGTATATGGATCCAATTTTGGCATGTTTACTGTCTCAGCCCTGATGCTCATCTTGTGTTGCCCTTCACAGCCTGTGTACAGAGACCTTATTCTTCTCTATGTTAATTCCCAAGTAGTCTGACAAAAGGTAGAGGACTTTGAAGCTGAAGCTGTACTGTAAGATAGCGGTGAGAGCAGTCAGAACTGGATAGATGAGGAAGCAATAGTGTTAGAGTGCATGTACAATACTATTATAATTGCAGATTTGTCCCCATTACTGAAACTTCAGAATCTGTGGAAGCTGAAGGAACTGGCCAGATATGTTTGGTGTGGTCGGAACAGTGAGGTCTCTCTGCTCATTAGTTACACACATGTGTAGATGTGTGTCCTGATCCGATTTCCATACAGCTTTTGAATGTGTGATCTGTGTGGTATAGTATTATAATGCTGATTCCTGTAGATTGTACAGCTTCCCTCCGCACCCCTGCACTGTACTATGTAGTGTGCACACTAGGTACCATATGTGTGTACTGCATGTATATCTCATGTAAATATACGTACATACACACATACATACGTACATACTTATGTATGTATGTACCAATATATGTAATGCTTGATTTGTATGTAATGAAACCTCTCTCATCTGCCCCTCTATAATCCACCAATCCCGCTAGTCTGCCCTGGTTTAAGATAATGAATGAATTTGCATGTACTGAATGCAAACCTCATTAATCCGCCAACCCTGCTAATTTACCATAAAACTGACATTCCCAATTGTGGCCGATGAGAGAGGTTTCACTGTAATATTTTGACTTGTTACTTGTATCGTTATATACGTCTGCATAATAGATAATAAGTACACGCTTAGTACATATGTTCCCTTGCTGTTTGGTCACATTCCAAACAAAGTTACGGCCCTATCAAGGAGAAGTGGGACTGGTTGACTGCCCATCCTGATGCATCAGTGGAAGAGATAGAATCACAACAGGAGGAATTTCATTCACGATTTTCTCCATACATGTCTAAACTGCAGCCCAGTTGATATTGATGGATTTATCTGTGTACAGTATATGATATATGTACGTACGTACGTACTTACACATCCTGTGTATATGCATATTGGAATTCTTAAGTGTGACATGCATACACATAATTGTTTTTGAGTTTGTGTGTGTGTGTGTGTGTGTGTGTGTGTGTGTGTGTGTGTGTGTGTGTGTGTGTGTGTGTGTGTGTGTGTGCATGTGTGTGTGTGTGTGTGTATGTGTGTGTGTGTGTGCATGTGTGTGTGTGTGTGTGTGTGTGTGTGTGTGTGTGTGTGTGTGTGTGTACATGCGTGCATGTGCACATTTGTATACATGTGCGTATGTGAACGCATGCAAGTGGGTATGCCTGTGGGTAGGAATCTCGCTATCAATCTGATCATGAGCTTTCAAATTGAGAAATTTATAAACAATCATGTTCAAGCCGAGACCTTGCAGAATGCAGTCATACGGAGAATATGATAATTTTATATTACGTACATTGAACGTTGACTCTCGGCTGCATGTGGTCCTTTTGCTGGAGTTAATCTTTTGCCCTCTAACATGGAGTGCCAGTTGAATATGTATATGTAGACAGTGTGCGTGCATATCAACTTATAAGTGTATTGTTTGCATGTTAGTAGTGTGTGCGTAGTAGGACATGCATGATCAGTCATTGTACATACGTCTAGTCCATTCAGTGTATATACATGCGTACATACATATACATTGCTGTATATGCAGATGTGATGGTTCTGCACTGCATATATGTATGCATGTTCATGTGTACAGTGTGTGTACAGTTAACTGTGTGTGTAAGTAATCCGTGCCATGTAATATGGGGGGACCTGTTAAGGTTGAGAGGTGCTGTGTTGTTGTTCCAGGAAGACTGTGGACTGATCTAGTCTTCATACTTTGTAGTCAGAAATAATCGCTTTCTTATGCACAGAGTTTTGCCTACACTGGTGTGAGGTGGTCAGGTCCAACCAGCAAAACTCATGGCCAACCACATCCGACTTTTCAGAAACCTGATTATATATTTGAAATGACAGTAATATAGTCTTTTCTCTAAACCTGTTTGTTTGTGATTCAAACGCTTCATTAGTTCAATCGTCTTACATTGAAAAAAGCCTTCGCTAATGTTTTTAGTTGAAAGGTACACTTAAAAGTAGGTCTTCAAATGTGTGCTAGCTGTGAATTGATTGACTTGATTACCCCCTTGGAAGATTACCTGGGCAGAACCTTGCATGCATGGTCCTAGGGCCAGAATCATGTTCTATCACTAATACTTAGAATTAGAATGCTCTTTGAAACAGTGAAACAGTGTGCATGTTTGTATGGTGAATACAACAGCTTGACCTGACCTTACAATGACCTTTTGGCTGTATATGTATAGCCAAAATTATTATTTTGGAGATAATGTTAACTTGGTATGCTTCGGTACAAACATGTACACAAAACACACATGTGCACGCACACACACACACACACACACACACACACACACACACACACACACACACACACACACACACACACACTCACACACACACACACACACACACACAAAGAGAGAGAGAAAATGGGTATAGAATGAAATGCAAATTGCCCGGCACTATACAATCTACACATGCACTTAGGATCATCTCAGTGTTTTTGTCCAATATACCGGTGTGGGCACACCCGTTTGTAGTGTAGTCTGGCGTAGCCAACCCAATTTCGCTCGGCCATTTTCAGGGACTGACGTACTATGTGTAGTGTGGACCACTCGCACCTGTGTGTAGTGTGGACCACTCACACCTGTGTTTAGTGTGGACCACTCACACCTGTGTGTAGTGTGGACCACTCACACCTGTGTGTAGTGTGGACCACTCATACCTGTGTGTAGTGTGGACCACTCACACCTGTGTGTAGTATGGACCACTCACACCTGTGTGTAGTGTGGACCACTCACACCTGTGTGTAGTGTGGACCACTCACACCTGTGTGTAGTGTGGACCACTCACACCTGTGTTTAGTGTGGACCACTCACACCTGTGTGTAATGTGGACCACTCACACCTGTGTGTAGTGTGGACCACTCACACCTGTGTGTAGTGTGGACCACTCGCACCTGTGTGTAGTGTGGACCACTCGCACCTGTGTGTAGTGTGGACCACTCACACCTGTGTGTAGTGTGGACCACTCACACCTGTATGTAGTGTGGACCACTCCCACCTGTGTGTAGTGTGGACCACTCCCACCTGTGTGTAGTGTGGACCACTCACACCTGTGTGTAGTGTGGACCACTCCCACCTGTGTGTAGTGTGGACCACTCCCACCTGTGTGTGGTGTGGACCACTCACACCTGTGTGTAGTGTGGACCACTCACACCTGTGTGTGGTGTGGACCACTCACACCTGTGTTTAGTGTGAACCACTCACACCTGTGTGTAGTGTGGACCACTCCCACCTGTGTGTGGTGTGGACCACTCACACCTGTGTGTAGTGTGGACCACTCACACCTGTGTGTAGTGTGGACCACTCACACTTGTATGTAGTGTGGACCACTCACACCTGTGTGTAGTGTGGACCACTCCCACCTGTGTGTGGTGTGGACCACTCACACCTGTGTGTAGTGTGGACCACTCACACCTGTGTGTAGTGTGGACCACTCACACCTGTGTTTAGTGTGGACCACTCCCACCTGTGTGTAGTGTGGACCACTCCCACCTGTGTGTAGTGTGGACCACTCACACCTGTGTGTAGTGTGGACCACTCACACCTGTGTGTAGTGTGGACCACTCCCACCTGTATGTAGTGTGGACCACTCACACCTGTGTGTAGTGTGGACCACTCACACCTGTGTGTAGTGTGGACCACTCACACCTGTGTGTAGTGTGGACCACTCACACCTGTGTGTAGTGTGGACCACTCCCACCTGTGTGTGGTGTGGACCACTCCCACCTGTGTGTAGTGTGGACCACTCACACTTGTGTGTAGCTTTGAACCACTCACACCTGTGTGTAGCTTGGGCCACTCACACTTGTGTGTGTGTGTGTGTGTGTGTGTGTGTGTGTGTGTGTGTGTGTGTGTGTGTGTGTGTGTGTGTGTGTGTGTGTGTGTGTGAGGACCACTCACACCTGTGTGTGTGTGTGTGTGTGTGTGTGTGTGTGTGTGTGTGTGTGTGTGTGTGTGTGTGTGTGTGTGTGTGTGTGTGTGTGTGTGTGTGTGTGTGTGTGTGTGTGAGGACCACTCACACCACTCGATCACACCTGTGTAGTGTCCATGGACCACTCACACCACTCACACCTGTGTAGTGTGCATGGTCCACCCACACCACCCACACCTGTGTAGTGTGCATGGACCACTCACACCACTCACACCACCCACACCTGTGTAGTGTGCATGGACCACCCACACCTGTATTGCAATGCAGTATGAGTGTGAGTGTACATGCAGAGAGAGGCAGTGGGGGTGGAGCTAGGGGGATAATTTGCTATGCTCAGGTTTATTCCGGAAAGGTATGTCTGTGGTCTTGAGGAGGTGTGCATTACTAGTTACAGAGGCTCTGCATGGGGTATGGTCTCCCAGAGAAAGGTTGCCTTTTAAGGTTTTAAGGTGGTATCTGAGGCTACGTAGGCCGCTGACTTGACCAGGTTTATGAATACATCACTGCAGTTACACATGCATGCTATGCTGGGGGCACTGCATATAACCAAGAAGAATTAGCCCTATGTCTGTCTTGCCCTTTGCCCACCTAACTCTCTACCGGTTTTCCAAATTACCCTTGTTCCAAGTGTTCTTGGAGAATCCTTTTTGATAATGACTTTTGCACGATCCTGCGTCAATCCTACATCCTTTTACCATTTTTAATGGTTTTTATACACCCTTATATATAAAACTTGCTATCCTTGACAGTACTCAAGTGCATTCCCGGAGCGAGATCGCAAAGTGGGCGAAGGAGAGTGAAGCCCTATTCCTTTCAGATTGCCGAAAGCCACATCTGAATTACTTTTTATTAGTATTATCAGTCTGTTTTTTCACGATGTTAGGAACAGTTCTCATTATTGTTGTTATCGTAAATAAAGCTGGGAAGTACCTATCCCTGACAGTAGTCTACAGTTGTGTCTCAAATTAGAACTCAGTCATGCATGATAAAAATACAGAAATGTAATGGCATGATTGTACCAATGTACCACAGATAGATCCCCGGATAGTGTCACACTTATTAAATTTTATACTGCAATTTCCACATAAAGTGTAACAAATACAGTATTAAGTTATTTTGCTTGAGGGTATTCTTTTAGCTGTTGGATAGTATATTAGATAACTACATTATAACTCTAAGACCTAGCTATAGTAAATGCTCTGGATGCCCTCTTTAATCGACCTTTAGGAGCCTCAGGGTTCAGGTCCCATTCCAGGTGGGCATGCCATCCGGGTCGATGCCACTTTTCCATTGATGCATTTACTGTAGAAAGAAGTGTAATGGAGGTGTAGTGAACATGGCTGTGGTAAGTTATGTTTTTATTATTAGTCTGTATAATATAATAATAATACACGGTATGTGTGTTTGTGTGTGTGTTTGTGTGTACGTGAGTGTATGTGTGTGTGTGTGTGTTTGTGTGTGTACATGTGTGTGTGTGTGTGCATGTGTGTGTGTGTGTGTGTGTGTGTGTGTGTGTGTGTGTGTGTATGTGTGTGTGTGTGTGTACATGTGTGTGTGTGTTTGTGTGTGTGTTTGTGTGTGCGTGTGTGTACGTATGTGTGTGTGTTTGTGTGTGTACATGTGTGTGTGTGTTTG
>CAUJGJ010000166.1:592500-595000 GCA_963170055.1 Halisarca cf. caerulea | reverse complement strand
TTTCTGTCTGACAGTATCTTTTGTGCTGTGTTGTAGTGGGTGTCTAGAATAATATAGCTACATCGGCTAAAGGCATCCCCAGAAAAAATAAACTTCCTAGCTGAACCCAATTGCCCAAAGTTCCTAGCTGAACCCAATTGCCCAAAGTTCCTAGCTGAACCCAATTGCCCAAAGTTCCTAGCTGAACCCAACACCCAAAGTTTTACATGAATAATAATTATTATTAATAATTAATGAAGTAATGAGCTTCCTTTGTGTTCCTATAGTCAAATATGAATATCATTAATCACTTGAAAGGGTTACTATGCAGTTTCATTTAGCGAGGTTCACTAATTTTGTCGGCGGCTTCTGCTATATAGCGGAGTCAGATCACGACTCCCACTCACTTAATTATTGTATTGCTCAATCGTTAAAGGCCAACATTTGAACTCTTAATTTGATGCGATCTCTTGCATGATAGAAACTGTATGATATGTGCAATTAGTCCCACCAATTGGAATGGGGTATGCATGGAATGCCAAACATTGCACAAGTTAGAGAACCACATGAAATTGGTTTCAGAGTATAATCGCAATGCCGTAAAAGTCTGTAGTTTTTGTAAATATGTCCAAACACATGCAATATAAGTCACTTAAGTATAAGGCATAATTCTGGAGTGAATGTAAATCTCTATATATAGATGCAACTTCACATCTGTTCAATGTAGTGACTGTGTGTTCTGTCATTTATAACACTAAGACTAGAACAGTAGAGCAGCTAAATATATAAGTGTATGATGCAAACACACACACACACATGCACACACACACACACACACACACACACACACACACACACACACACACACACACACACACACACACACACACACACACACACACACACTGCGGTCGTGTCTCACATGGCAACACATACACTGCATGATATTGTAATACTGAAGCTTCACCCTGAAATTGTAATCTTAGATATAGAAACCTGCATAAAAGTATGCCTTAAGGTCCCATATTGCATGTACATTGTTTTGCCCTATAGGTCTATCACCCTAGATCATGAAAAGATTGTGTGTAAAACAGATTGTTATTACGGGTTATGTGAAGTTTTATCTCACAATAAGTTCTAGATCTGTTCATTGTGGAATCTATAAATTTGCAATGTTTTAAGTACAATATATTGTGAGTAGCAATTGCAATCTGTTACTGTGCAATCTTCTCATGATTAATTTTATGCTTAATATTATAAGTTCCGAAGATCAAGGCTAATCTCTTCACAGAGTTGTACATCAGTCCCAGCATTGCATTTGCCTATTATGCACATTTGCATAACTATAGTGCCCGTGTCAGAATACTCACTGTACATCAATGACCCTTTGTAGGGAAGGAATTAATCATTGACAATTAAGTTGTCGTGCTTCAAAGTCATGCCTTTATGCGTGGGTGTCATTAGAAGACCAAAAGCCGTATACATGCAGTTTCCCCCAACTTCAACTGAACACTTCTCATGCATAACAGCTGTGTGTACTGCATGGTCAGTGTACCATATTATGGGATATATACATCAGCAAACAACAACAAACAAGCAAGGAGCTACATTATATAGTACTTCATGCGTATATCCTACGTAAGGACATATTTTAGACTAAATTAACCGTATTGCATGCATCAACAGCCTGAGCCCAGCTGTAGACAACATGCTAGTGAATTGCGGATCAGAAATGGTGACGCCCACGTTTCCATGAGTGAGTCACTCACCTCCATCAAGGATGCTACAGGTGCACATACGTGGCTTCTTCACTATAAGTAAATAAATTAAATGGTCTTGTATGCAAGTATCGGGCTAATGAACGCATTCTGAATATTAGCCTGGTAATATATTATTAATTATCAGCCATCGATGTATTGTCATTAGTGAATGGAATAAATTCAATCTGAAATGAGATAAGATTATTGGTGCATGAGTATGAAAATAGTGTCTGATTGATATGTACAAAATCATATTGTAAATGAATAACTCATTGACAATATGATTTTGTACATATCATCAATCAGACACTATTTTCATACTCATGCACCAATAATATTATCTCAATACAGATTGAATTTATTCCATTCACTAATGACTAAATTTATAATTTTTGCTCATCTATTCATTTTATTATCATTTCATCATTATGCAAACCTCGAACTCTTTTTGTTGAATCTTTGTACACGCCCTTTGTTGTTTTTGTTTTTGCCTTTTGTCCTTTTTCTTTTCTGGGTGCCACTTACAGTAGCCTCTGGCTAAAGGTTCCCCAGGTTAAATAAGAATACCCTACACTACCCTACCCTACCCTACCCTACCCTACCCTACCCTGCATGCACTACCTAATAATACTGTACTACCAATGACGACACATGCAGAGAGTTGACATCACAACATGTATTATGCATGCACATATCATAAATTTAGTAATGCCCGTGAGTATGAAGTTACTATCTCACGTTCAAGTTACAGCATAACTATT
>CAUJGJ010000166.1:580000-587500 GCA_963170055.1 Halisarca cf. caerulea | reverse complement strand
AATATATAATACAGCTAGTGAAACCTCTCTAATTCAACACTCAACGGAGCTTGAAGACGTTGTCAGATTACAGAATGACTCTTTCGATACTTAAGTATGATGTTCAGCATTACAGCAGGTGTTCATTAATAGAGTGAATGGAGGTGTTGGAGTACAGAGGTTTACTATTTGCACACTTTTTGTGGGATATTATATTATTGTGTTGTCATGGATTTGAAGCTTTCGATCTGCAAGAGTATCTGTGACATTTTAGATCAGGCTCTTGTGCAATGGCAAACATGGTCATCTATGAACATATATTATATAAACTCAAAAATTACTGAAATCCAAGATCATGATCAACGCACTAGTACTATAGTGAAAGTTTTACCAGTCCTGTGAAGTTAAAGCTGCACATACTACAGTACTAGTTCCCTGGATGGAGTTGGGGTACTAATCTTAAGCTGCAGGATTATAATATCAATAATGTACTTGGTCCACCGCAAACATGTTATTATGGGACGAGATATTTTGAGTAACAGCGCTCTCCTCCAATTGCTGTCCAGTAGTAAGTAATGGCAGCCCTTTGAGTGTTGATCGTAAATTAAGTTGTGATTAATTTAACATAGACTTCATATGTCTTGCAGGTAGAAATTAAAACTGTTGACATCTTCTGATCATTTCTTGTCACACCAGCCTCTATATAATATGTCTATGGCCTGCAAATATATAACTGTTATAACAATGGTTGATATGCTCCAATAAAATTGCTGAACTACTATATAATAGTGCACGAATTGGAACCTACTACCAGCTTAAAAGGGAAAATCCCAAGCATCGGGTGTACCATTGATATTGCTATGACCAAAGCATGCACTCTACAAATTATTGCATTTCGTCATACCTGCATGGAATTATATATGCTCAATTCTCGATGGTGCCTGGCCAGATGTCTACATGTTCACGTGATACATATCAATGGCCCATTGTGGTACATTTTGGTAATAATAATAATTTTAGTTAGTTACATGAGGTTGCTCATGCGTGATACAGTCATAAAACATATGTAGAAATCATGCAACAGGCATTCGGAATCAGGTAGAATAACTCCAGCATGCGCAAATATGGAATTCTTACCAATATGTGATCCTGACGCTATAGGTACAATCCAATCACTGCCTCATTCTCTCCAACCCTACACTTATAGTTGCCATTGCTGTATCCTGTCTCCAAGTTTGACACAAGGAACTCTCCCCTATCTTGTGCTACATGAGCAAAGGAATTGGTAGAAATGTCACTCCCATCAGGACCAGACCATGTTCCTGGAGCTGAGTTGCCTCCAACACACTTGACAGCCACATGGTAGAATCCACTGCTTACTTCACTTTCACTGGTGACGACACTACCATTTGGATATACTGCTAGAGGTGTACGAGACTCTTGCTTGTAGAGAACTACACCACCTGTAATATTATTGGAGCACAGGTACATGTCAGACATAATAATTATTTGAATGTATATATGTAGGCATATACACTGAGAGAATGCAATAATACTGACTGTATAATCAAGTTTGAAGTATGGTAGTACACTTTAATAGGATAGCATGAAAACAAAATGGTGGAATGAGTGTTTGACTGTAATATGCAAATGCATGGAAATGCCACTTCCAGTACATTTTGAAGCTCCCAAAACAGCTTACTTGTCCTTTTGCTCATTTGTATAATTATTGCTATAATTATTAATATGAATAAGTCACGCAGTCTACCAGTCAACTTATTATATCCTGTTGCTATAGGTCATGTCACAGAAATTCTCAATGGTTTGTGCTCTCAGCACCTGTGAGTGATGGTCATCCATCATCCAAGGCAGTCTGCCCTGATTGACTTGCATGGTAGAAATGATCCTTTCCTCTATTGATGTTCATGCATACCTTACACTTTAGAACCACCCGGACTGCCTTATTTGATCAGATGGCCATGGAAGATGTGCACATACGGATGGGCCGGGTATCAGTTAGTCCATGACAACCTGGATTTGCTCTCGCTTTAAAAGCACTTGTTGTGACATTTTTTCTCAACTGAGAGTATATATCATTGGTTGCTTCGGTATTGAACTCAATAGATAATGCGACTGAAGATACTATTAGGATGATAAGGTTGACATGTATCCAGATATGGAGCCCACACAGGTTTTCATCTATCCCGATTGCCTGTTTGATGAGAAGGTTAATTCTTGACTGCATTCTTTAGAGAGAATGGTCATGGTTGCATTAAAAGACACAAAAACCTCACAGTGAAGCAATGGGATGCATTTTCCGAGGAAGTGGGCTACCACATAAGATGAAGGACACTATTTATATCTTGCACCGTTTCAACATTTGTGGTAGCATGATATTAGTTTGTGTGTGTGCAGAAATTCAACTTATGGTCTATTCTACGTTGCTTAGTTGATTTGCAACTTTGCCAACGGGTACTGTAAATATGGATTTAGGGACGCATTTGGGATTCCATTCCCTTTTGATACTACGATCAATGACTTAAGTGCTGGAAGACGTGGGGCTGGTATGCTAGAAGCCTTTTTGACCCTCCTCAAAAATACATTGTGTATATTATCATCAATATACATTGTATATATATTATTATTATTATCATAATATGAAAAAGTTATATACAAGTTATTGGTTGCATGCCGCTTATCCTAGATTAACTATATAATGCACGACCTATTTAATACACCTGTGGTTCTGGTTGTACTGACCTACTGCATGGGCACATGCAGCCTTGCTTGGTAGTATTGTGCCAGTTTGTGGAGACAAGATTTAATAGTTACATTCCGTTTCACCAGCATGATACTAGTTATTTTACATTGAGGTCTCGCCCATGCACAATCGACCTCCACTTTGCCTTTTCAATTGCATGGTCTTATGCAGTAGTGTTACTGCATGACATCATGCTTGTACTGGGAAATGATGTATACTGTAGCACATGCATATCTGCACACTATGATACAGAAATATGTTATTAAACGTATACGTAAATAATTGAATGTGTTGTACATACCAGAGACTGTGATGTTGTAGGAGCTGGTTTGAGTGTTCCCTCCTTCAGTGACAGTACATCTGTACTCTCCACCATCAGATTCACTGACAACATTCACTGTTAGAGTGTTGCCGTTTACTATCCTTGATCTTGGGGTCACACGGGATTCAGAAGAGATGTCACAGGCACCATTAGGACAACTCCATTGATAATTGACTGTAGAGCTGTCTCCAGAAATTCTACACTCCAACAGAACTGTTGTACCCAATGGGACAGGTAAGGTGTTGGGGTAGGCCTTTATGACCACTGGATGTATTTGGACAGGAAGGTACGCAAATTACAATTTGTATAAAAACTAATAATTATGTATGTCTACCTTGAGTAGTCTAAAATGGCATCAAATATCAATTTGTAATTATATTATTTACCTAAAAACTCAATTGTTCCCTACTAGGGGACCATACCCCTAGACTAGGGACCCTATATATATCTATACCCCTAGCACACCATATATATATCTGCATCTCTTTTTTGCGGTATATATTATATATCTATACAGTCAACGTATTCTTGCCCAGCTATAGAAAAATAAGCAATCCATATATTTGTTACTTTTGTGCATGTCTCAGTCTATCATTGCACTGCTTGACCAGTTTGCAATGCCACCTTCCTAAATTGTTTTGCCTTCTGCTTGGTTGGTAATATAGAATTAATGCATGCGACATTTTAATAGAGTATTTGGCAATGCGTGTTTTTCCTCTATTAGAAGGTACTAAGTAACAGTGTAAAGAAAACAGGAAGGGGTCATGGTTACACAAGGCTATAATCTCCTGTAACCATGCATCACCCATTGCTGTAAATTTGTGATATGCATGTCATTGGACAGCACTAGTATATTACTAAGTATAATAACTAATAAAGATATTATTGTTATGTTAATATGTACACTCACTTGGAGGTCTTACAGTTCCTGGAGGTGACGGTCTCACAGTTCCTGGAGGTGATGGTCTCACAGTTCCTGAAGGTGACGGTCTCACAGTTCCTGTAGGTGACGGTCTCACAGTTCCTGGAGGTGATGGTCTCACAGTTCCTGGAGGTGATGGTCTCACAGTTCCTGGAGGTGACGGTCTCACAGTTCCTGTAGGTAGCGGTCTCACAGTTCCTGGAGGTGACGGTCTTACAGTTCCTGGAGGTGACGGTCTCACAGTTCCTAGAGGTGACGGTCTCACAGTTCCTGTAGGTGACGGTCTCACAGTTCCTGGAGGTGATGGTCTCACAGTTCCTGGAGGTGATGGTCCCACAGTTCCTGGAAATTATGATCCCACAGTTCAACATTGTTTTTATTAGCACACACATGCAACATTACATATATTATTTACTATAATATTAGTATCTGACTATTGTTCACACATTCTCTAATTCCCATCCTCAAATTAACTTATCTAATTCACTGCACTGAATGTGTTTAATAGACATCTAGGATACCACTCATGTACATATACGTATAACTCCCTTTCAATACTATACATAGTTATATTACTGCGGCCTTTGATCAAGGAAACCCTGCTACTGAAACATAAATACATACATCAAAACACAAGCATGTCTCACATGGCAGACATGCACTGCTCATCCTACTGGATAGAACCCTGCACAGGTACAATGGACTGTACAGGTACAGTGGACTGTACAGGTACAGTGGACTGTACAGGTACGGGTGATTGTACAGTTATGGTGGATTGCACTGGTATGGTGGATTGTACAGGTATGGTGGATTGTACAGGTATGGTGGATTGTACAGTTATGGTGGATTGTACAGGTATGTTGGATTGTACAGGTATGGTGGATTGTACAGGTATGGTGGATTGTACAGGTATGGTGGATTGTACAGGTATGGTGGATTGTATAGGTATGGTGGATTGTACAGTTATGGTGGATTGTACAGGTATGGTGGATTGTACAGGTATGGTGGATTGTACAGGTATGGTGGATTGTATAGGTATGGTGGATTGTACAGTTATGGTGGATTGTACAGGTATGGTGGATTGTACAGGTATGGTGGATTGTACAGGTATGGTGGATTGTACAGTTATGGTGGACTGTACAGGTATGGTGGATTGTACAGGTATGGTGGATTGTACAGGTATGGTGGATTGTACAGGTATGGTGGATTGTACAGGTATGGTGGATTGTACAGGTATGGTGGATTGTAATTGTAAAATTAATAATTATTGTGTACACAGGTACAGCAGATGGTGGAAGGATCCAACTTACTATATTATATTATTACATTAAATTGACATGTTATTATATTACTATTATCAATACCTTTAAGACTAAGTGCAATAAATCATGTGGGCTATATACACTCAACTCATGCATGGAGGTGTGCTGCACGGGTTATGTACATTTTCCTACTTAATTCATCTGTAAATCCTTGCATCTCTGGAACTGTCACTCTAAACATACTATAATACAATGTATTATAATAAAATCGTCATATTTAGTCGTACCCACATCCAGTTTGTATGTAATGCCTATATATGGCCATAATCATGATGCAACCAACCTTCACCACTTGCTGCAGGAGTGAGAAGCAGATCTATTGCCAGTGAAGTTAACATGAGCACTGCATCGTGAGAAATAATGGGCACAGCTATTTACTATACATTCTATATTTCTGAAAATTTGCAAGTCAATGATTTCTGTTATAATCAAGGTGAACTCAGTTCAAGCATACTATTAAAAGCACCATACGGTGGCAAAGACTCACATGCCGCTTCCTAAATATTTCTGCCTTCTGTTTGGTTGATAAGTTAGAATTAATGCATGTGACATTTTGATAGAGTATTTGGCAATGCGTGGTTTTCCTCTATTAGAAGGTACTAAGTAACAGTGTAAAGAAAGCAGGAAGGGGTCATGGCTACACAAGGCTATATTCTCCTGTAACCATGCATCACCCATTGCTGTAAATTTGTGATATGCATGACATTGTGGACAGCACAAGTATACTACTAAATATAATAATTAATATAGATATTATTGTGATGTTAATATGTACACTCACTTGGTGGTCTCACAGTTCCTGGAGGTGATGGTCTCACAGTTCCTGGAGGTGATGGTCCCACAGTTCCTGGAAATTATGATCCCACAGTTCAACATTGTTCTTATTAGCACACACATGCAACATTACATATATTATTTACTATAATATTAGTTTCTGACTATTGTTCACACATTCTCTAATTCCCATCCTCAAATTAACTTATCTGATTCACTGCACTGAATGTGTTTAATAGACATCTAGGATACCACTCATGTACATATACGTATAACTCCCCTTCAATACTATACATAGTTATATTACTACGGCCTTTGATCAAGGAAACCCTGCTACTGAAACATAAATACATACATCAAAACACAAGCATGTCTCACATGGCAGACATGCACTGCTCATCCTACTAGATAGAACCCTGCACAGGTACAATGGACTGTACAGGTATGGTGGACTGTACAGGTACAGTGGACTGTACAGGTATGGTGGATTGTACAGTTATGGTGGATTGTACAGTTATGGTGGATTGTACAGGTATGGTGGATTGTACAGGTATGGTGGATTGTACAGTTATGGTGGATTGTACAGTTATGGTGGATTGTACAGGTATGGTGGATTGTACAGGTATGGTGGATTGTACAGTTATGGTGGATTGTACAGGTATGGTGGATTGTACAGGTATGGTGGATTGTACAGTTATGGTGGATTGTACAGGTATGGTGGATTGTACAGTTATGGTGGATTGTACAGGTATGGTGGATTGTACAGGTATGGTGGATTGTATAGGTATGGTGGATTGTACAGGTATGGTGGATTGTACAGGTATGGTGGATTGTACAGGTATGGTGGATTGTACAGGTATGGTGGATTGTAATTGTAAAATTAATAATTATTGTGTACACAGGTACAGCGGATGGTGGAAGGATCCAACTTATTATATTATATTATTATTAATAGTAAATTGACATGATATTATATTACTATTATTAATACCTTTAAGACTAAGTGCAATAAATCATGTGGGCTATATACACTCAACTCATGCATGGAGGTGTGCTGCACGGGTTATGTACATTTTCCTACTTAATTCATCTGTAAATCCTTGCATCTCTGGAACTGTCACTCTATATACTATAATACAATGTATTATAATAATATCTTCATATTTAGTCATATATACCCACATTCAGTTTGTCTGTAGTGCCTATATATGGCCATAATCATGATGCAACCAACCTTCACCACTTGCTGCAGGAGTGAGAAGCAGATCTATTGCCAGTGAAGTTAACATGAGCACTGCATCGTGAGAAATAATGGGCACAGCTATTTAATAGCGTCTTCATTTTACATTAGTTAGTTATTATTAAATGCATGGTAAATTGTTAACATCTCATCAATATATCCTGGAAGAAGTCTGTCAGG
>CAUJGJ010000166.1:552500-567500 GCA_963170055.1 Halisarca cf. caerulea | reverse complement strand
GTAAGGATGGACATAAAGCTAGATGAGCATATTAGGGCTATACATACACACATGCCTATTAGCTCGTGATGTGCACACACTCGCCAGGAGGTGATTCTCCTTTGACTCCGACCACAGAGAGACAGACCATGGTGGTCAGCAAGACCAAGTAGAACAGATTGTGCATCTCTTTTCACTCGTTGAAGAATGAGATTAGCTTGCAATAAACTAAAGAGCTGGTCAAAGAGTACAAGATACCCAATATACTCTGCTGATAATAGAGCACAATATAGTCTACCTTTTATATCCTCCTTTGCCAGGTGATTTCACGCATCAAAGACGGCATCAGGACAATGTGTCTGGTACCATCCTTTTGATCAGGGCAGTATAGCCTGTTACCACTGACCCACATATGTGGGAGGGTCATAGGAGGCCCGACTAGGGCTATAATATATATGTATATAATATATATATATATATATATATATATATATATATATATATATATATATATATATATATATATATATATATATATATATATATATATATATATATATACATATATATATATATATATATATATGTATATGTATGTATATATTATAGCCCTAGTCGGGTCTCCTTCAACCCCTCCACATATGTGGGTCAGTGGTAGCAGGCCATACTGCCCTGATCAAAAGGATGGTACCAGACACATTGTCCTGATGCCGTCTTTGATGCAGGAAATCACCTGGTACGGAACCCCTTTGGGTGCTAAAGCCACAGCCCATGCTGCTCGCACTTATCTTTCCTGCTTGCAGCCAGATCAGTTGATGCTCAAGATTGATTTTCGCAACGCCTTTAATACCGTAAAGAGAGACGTGATGCTTCCGGCAGTACTACAGCACACGCCTGAAATCCATCCCTTAGTTTTTGCATCATACAGGAACCCAACCCATCTTTACTTTGGCAACAATGTACTGGAGTCCCCGAAGGTGTGCAGCAGGGAGACCCTCTTGGTCCTCTCCTGTTCATGCAGCCTAACCATTCACCATCACCTTCTTATTCACCTCACTTCCGAACTAAAGGTCTTTTATTTAGATGATGGAACACTTGGAGGTACAGCTGATGAAATAGTCTAAGACCTTCATAGACTGGAAGGGGCTGCAGATGCTCTTTGGCAGGAACTCAACCATTGAAAAACTGTAATTATTAGTGTCAATCCAGCCACTGTGGAATCAATTCTTGCCCTGTACCCCAATTTCAAGTGTGTGGAGCCTGCGGATGTCTGTCTTCTTGGATCACCGATCGGAGGTGAGCAGTCCATAAACAATGTACTCTCATCTAAGCTAGGATCCATGGAAGTAACGGCTGAATGGCTTTCTCTTTTACATTCCCAAGATGCTCTGTGCCTACTCCAGAATGTGTTCTCTCTACCTAAGGTGCTGTATGTTCTTCGTACAGCACCTTGTTTCCATTCTCCAGTACTTGCTAAACTAGATAGTTTGCAGCGATCTTTGTTGGAATCAATTTGCAACATCCACCTGAGTGATGATGCATGGATCCAGGCTTCCTTACCCATCAAGGCAGGGGGCTTGGGGATCAGGAGCTTTACCATGTTGGCACCTTCGGCTTACCTAGCATCTGCCGCTGGTAGCTATTGTATCTTTCAGAAAATCCTGCCAATGTCTGCGCAATTCTCTCTCCATCCTCTTAAAGCTGATGCCCTGACCATCTGGTCACTTGGGCATAGCAGAGATCCTCCATCTGATCCCGATTCATCAAAGCAAAGAGCCTGGGATGCACCACGTGTCAAGGCTGCATTTGCAAAGCTTCTTGAAGGTTGTACACCTCAGGACACAGGCCGTTTGTTAGCAGTACAGAGAAGGGAGACAGGTGCCTGGCTGACAGCACCACCTGTGTCTAGCCTGGGTTTGCGCCTGGAAGATGACGCAGTTCGAATTGGTGTAGGACTACGCCTCGGCACTCCATTGTGCAGTGCACACAAATGTACGCTATGTGGCAAACAGGTCGATAACAGGGGCACCCATGGTCTACATTGTCGCAAAAAAAACAGGTGTTCATTCTTGACAAGCAGCTCTGAATGATGTCATCAAAAGAAGCCTAGCTGCAGTCGACGTATCCTCCATTCTTGAACCGGTAGGCCTATGTCGGTTGGATGGTAAGAGAGCGGATGGAGTGACAATCATTCCCTGGAAAAGAGGACGGGCCTTAGCATGGGATGTCACTGTTTGGGATACATTCACACCATCGTACCTATCCCTTGCAGCTTCTGGTGTTGCCTCAATTGCCAATCGGGCGGAAACTAAGAAGACCTGGAATCTTTACATAGGGCTGATCCATACTCATCATTTCATCCCAATTGGATTGAAGACTCTTGGAGTTTTCGAAGATGAAGCCTTGGCCTTCTTGAAGGAGTTAGGCCATTTCACCAAGATGAAAACATCAGATTCCCAATCGTTCACATACAAAGGATTAGTGTTATTATTCAAAAATACAATGCTGAAGCTATTTTATCATGTTGTAACGGTTAATCCTTTTTTCTTTCATGCTGTAATTTGTTTAGGTTGCATGGTAAATTTAGCTTGCATAGATTTCATGTCTTTTTCTGTTTTCTTTCCTTGTACATGTATAATGATTCAAATTATATATTAAAAATATACATATACATATATATATATATATATATATATATATATATATATATATATATATATATATATATAATTTTATTATTATTATTAAATACACAGCCAAGCCACACAGTACAACAACCTATATTGTATATTATATATATATATATATATATATATATATATATATATATATATATATATATATATATATATATATATATATATATATATATATATATATATATATATATATATATAATATATATATATACATATATATAATATTATATTATATAGCCCTAGTCGGGCCTCCTACGACCCCCTCCCATCTACCACCAACTCACATATGTGGGAGGGTCATAGGAGGCCTGGCTAGGACTATATAATATTATATATACGGTACATAATGTACCCTGTGTAAGGGCACCTATTGTCAGTATGCTTAAGGAAAGTTAGAGTACTAAAATTACAATATTTCAATAACATGTATATCCTGTAATGATATTCATAAGACATCTTAACATAAGCTGTAGCAGCAACTGTGCTGCGCCTGCACTGGTACCTCTGTGATAAGAGCCTCAACAATACTGATGAATTTTTGTATTAGACGGTACATAGGTATAAGTAAATAAATAGTCCTACAATAATATAAGAGAAATCCCAAGACGCAATAAAAATGTGCAATACTAGATGTAATAGCATACTCATAGATCATCACCACATCAAAGAAAACTGTGTGTATGATATGATAATGTGATCATATAATTTACTCCCTTTGTGTGCTTTGTTTGATCATGAATATCAGTAAACACCTTCATATTTTTGTAACTTGAAAGGGTTATTTATGAAAATTCGGATCCTACTCTTTATAAACTTTAAAGATGAAAGGAACTCCAGATCAAAGAGTGAGTTTTCCAAGAAGTGGAGCATTGCTGCTACTTGAACGCTTACCAAAATACTATTTGACTGCCTAGTAATTGTCAGCTGTTACAGCTGCTTGGACAAAAGAGTCCAAATGTGATTGATTCAACAAAGTTGTTATAAATTATTATAAATCAGTGTGTAGTGAAATCTCTCTAATCCGACACTCAATGGGGGTTGAATAAACTGTTCGTTTGGGGGTTTTCAGATTATAGGGTGACTCTTGTCATACTTAAGTATGCATGGTGACTGTACCTCACAAGATGGTTGGATTAGAGAGAATGTCTGAATTACAGAGGTGTCAAATTACAGAGGGTTCACTGTATCAAATATTACAGTATATGTGTATTCAAGATTATTAATAAATAAAATTAACCAATTATGAAAGACACTCTGTACGTATATACTGTATAAATAACCTATGCATAGTATAGAGAGTCTATGGAAACCGTTTAGTAGTGTAGAGAGTCTGTTTATGGTTTAACCTCAAGTGAATATTGTCAGCAGAAACCTCTTTAGTCAGTTAATTATAATGGAGAGAATCGCATTTTTTATGCTCACAGCATAGTAAGTTGTAGTCAAGAAGAGCTCCTTTCTATAACTGGTTTACAATACGTACTGGTTTACAATATGTCATGCATGCGCAGTTATATACTGTCAACAATTTCTTCTGAGATCGAAAGTGAAGGGGATATAGTAACAATATTGTTTTTACATATAAGGTCAGCTGTGAGGTATACCGGCGCACAGGCGCTAATTTCGCGGGACTTCATTTTTCGCGAATGAGCCTGCATGCGCAAAAATTGAATCGCGAATATTTGGTTAGATTCATAGAATGTTTGTATAAGATATAGTGGGGAGTAATCTATTCCCGAAACTAAAATCGAGAATTGCAGCCAAGCCCTTCATTCGCGAAATATACGCCCAACGCAAATTTGCGCCTATTCTATCTGACGACGTCATTGTGACGTTTTCTGGCCAGTGACGTTATCTGTATGGATGAAGTCATCAAATGGCCGCGCACTGATTTCAACCAACGCTCAAACGAATGCATTAGTTCTTGTGTGTCCCCACCGACAGTCCAAAGTGTCAGGCAAGACGACGGTAGATATGGTAAGAACACGATTTGGAGGAAAGAAATAATTTTAAATTATTCACAATTATAAAATTATCCTGAGACATTTTTAGATTAATTATTAGTAATATTATTATAACTCCCAAGTAAATGCAGCCAATTTCAAACCTGATGTTGTTTTGATTCCATTGGCCCACATAATTAGCTAATATTGTTTAAAATTAAATTTAATAATTTCTGTAATGGCATTGACAAGAAAGGTGAATAATATAATTATTATTGAAATTTGCTCCTGTGGTTCCTACTCAGATAGGCTAGCTCATGGTTCCTACTCAGATACACTATGGTTGATGCATGTCCTTGCTTTACCCCATGCAGCCGTAATGAACTCAGGCCTACTTGACCTACCTGGCTACCAGCCCTTCTAACCTACAGTAGCCTGTCAGCTTGCCACTGTTGGGCTCTGTGCCCATTGTGTGTTTGAGCCTGGTGTAAGGCCAGGGTATGCAGTACACGTGTGGGACCCTAATTATTTTCCAGGGGAATCTCCATTTTTTACCATGCATCGGCAGGCAGGGCTTAGTCTCGTGTAGCTAGTCCACACACCTCCATTTTATAGGGTGTGTGTATGGTCTGGCTATATACATCAGACTATGCAGGGCTTGGGCCCAGCATGTATAGAGGTTATGCATTGACGTCACACTATAGACGTGACGTCACACTTCCAAGTGGCAAGAATACACGTGCAAGGATAGACAATATCCCTTCTTTCGATTATAACTGAACGCTCGACCGGATTATCCAAAAATTAAATCCAGGACTGCTATCCCACGTTAGAAACAAAGATCGCTATGTCCTTCAAAAGATGCTAAAGGTAAATTTCGATATTTTGCCCTCCTGGTCTCTTAGCAATCACTCGTGGCAGATTTTGACCATACAGTTGTAATGAAAAAATACAGAAATGTGAAAGATCAAGGTTTGGCAACAATAGTGATCTGCGTAATGATGTTATTAAGCAAAATCAAAAACTTACCTTTAGCGTCTTTTTAAGGAAATAGCAATCTTTGTTTCTAACGTGGGATAGCAGTCCTGGATTTAATTTTGGATATTCCGGTCGAGCGTTCAGTTACAGTCGAAAGAAGGGATATTCTCTATCCTTGCGCGTGCCTTCTTGCCACTCGGAAGTGTGACGTTATGTCTAAAGTGTGACGTCAAACGCATAACCTCTATAGCAGTGCCATAACAGCACAGAATATGCACTGCATGACATGTTGGTATACTGGCCTTTGCCATCGTGACAGCTGAGTTATATGCTTACACAATACCTAACCCAAATAACCTGCCTGTTGATAAATGACCACACATAGGTGTCAATGTCATGTAACCTGCTCACATATGTAGGCCGAAAGTGATGCCATCGCATGTATACTATGTACTAGCTTACTGTTGCAATTGGGGGAATAGTTGGCCATTTTGCATACCTCATACCCCTTGTGACCCTATCACATACATGCTGCCGATGTAGGAGAGGGTCTGTTAGTGACCCCAGTAGTGACAGCTGTCATGAAGGAGCCTGCAGGGAGGCAGCGATGTTCAGTATTGGGTATGCACTTGTGGGTGTTAGCATAACCAGAAGCTGCACACTAGGGAACGAGCATACATGGCTGAGATCAATCATCAGTTAGAGCTGGATGACTAGGAGGGAGGGTGGGTATTCTTCAAATCTTAGGGCAACGTTGCAAATGTTCCAGAACAAAAAGTCGAGTTAAAGCAAGGGGAATGATGTATATATTAGAGTGTAGCTGAGAACTATATCATGAATCCTAACAAAAGAACTAAAGCATAGGGGGAGGGGGGGAGGGTCACCGATGTGTGATCCGCATGGACAGCTGGGCATACATATCTGATTGCATATGATCGATAGTTAACACTGGGTGCAGTGTGACTGGGTGAATGTGTCCACTTGGGTCTGCAGGCCTTGTATGTCCATTTGCCTAGTTTAGCTTACAGTTAGCCTTTATTGAACCTGCGGAGTGAGTTATGTTGATTACAGTGATAGTTAAGCCTTGTGGTTTTTATCCACTAATATATACTTCCAACTCTGCCCCATTGGTAAGGATTTGAGGTCAGTCTTTTGAAGACCTCCTGCAAGGGCAATTTTAGTGGAGTCCCAAGTGATGGGTATGGGTAGTGATGGGTGTAGTGGAGCCCAAGTGATGGTTGTAGTGGAGCCCAAGTAATGGGTGTAGTGGAGCCCAAGAAATGGGTGCAGTGGAGCCCAAGAAATGGGTGTAGTGGAGCCCAAGTGATGGGTGTAGTGGAGCCCATGCAAGTGATGGGTGTAGTGGAGCCCAAGTGATGGGTGTAGTGGAGCCCAAGTGATGGGTGTAGTGGAGCCCAAGTGATGGGTGTAGTGGAGCCCAAGAAATGGGTGCAGTGGAGCCCAAGTGATGGGTGCAGTGGAGCCCATGTGATGGATGTAGTGGAGCCCAAGTGATGGGTGTAGTGGAGCCCATGTGATGGGTGTAGTGGAGCCCATGTGATGGGTGTAGTGGAGCCCAAGTGATGGGTGTAGTGGAGCCCAAGTGATGGGTGTAGTGGAGCCCAAGTGATGGGTGTAGTGGAGCCCAAGTGATGGGTGTAGTGGAGCCCAAGTGATGGGTGTAGTGGAGCCCAAGTGATGGGTGTAGTGGAGCCCAAGAAATGGGTGCAGTGGAGCCCAAGTGATGGGTGCAGTGGAGCCCATGTGATGGATGTAGTGGAGCCCAAGTGATGGGTGTAGTGGAGCCCATGTGATGGGTGTAGTGGAGCCCATGTGATGGGTGTAGTGGAGCCCAAGTGATGGGTGTAGTGGAGCCCAAGTGATGGGTGTAGTGGAGCCCAAGTGATGGGTGTAGTGGAGCCCAAGTGATGGGTGTAGTGGAGCCCAAGTGATGGGTGTAGTGGAGCCCAAGTGATGGGTGTAGTGGAGCCCATGTGATTGGTGTAGTGGAGCCCAAGTGATGGGTATAGAGTCGTAACTGACGAGATAATGAGTCCTACGTACTGGCTAGTATAATGGAGTCCTACTGACGAGTATAATGGAGTCCCAGTGACGGGTGTGCCATCCATTCACAAGGTACAAAGCTTTGTGTACCCAACCAAGTGCACTGTACTAATTGTTTATTATGCCATTGATAATTGGTTATCAAAACAGTGCCTTTGATCTTTCCTTTGAACTTCTTGGTTTACATATTCAAATTGCATTAGTTGATTATTCACTTGTAGGCTGATTCATTTCATACAGTGATACCTCTGTAACCCGACATTTCAATAATCCAGCATTCTCTCTAATTCGACCATTTTGTGTGGTGCAGTCTCCATATTAATGTAAGCTAATCATCACTTGATAATCCAACAACCTCAACCTCTTAATCCAACCTTTTTCCAGGTCCCATTGAGTGTTAGATCAGAGAGGTTTCACTGCAACATAGATTATTGTATACCTGCCATGCAGGTGAGTTATGTCCGATTTTAGACTTAACACAAATTGGCCGACGCTTTGAAGGAACTAAAATTAACCCCCATTTTTGCTTTCTGCATTGGGCAATGTTGAGATGAATCTACTATTCTACATAGCAAAAATATTGGTGTTACGCTGGTGTTCTCTTTAAGACAATCTACACAGGGTATTTATTTCAGCCCTCGGTTATAACAGTAAAATGGCCGTCGCGAAACTTGACCAATTTTCATAGCAACACCTTCCAATTTTGTAATGCACAATTCCATTATGAAATATTCAACCAAGGATCCACAAATTTGCAAACCCAAGAAGATCAAAGGAATGTTCAAAGGAGTTGTTTTGTGTTTGCCTATTGAAAACACAAAACAATGTAGCTGTAAACTATGAAGAGTGGGGATTGTGTGGTGGGGGGTATGAAGAGTGGGAGTTGTGTGGTGGGGGGTATGACGAGTGGGAGTTGTGTGGTGGGGGGTATGACGAGTGGGAGTTGTTTGGTGGGGGGTATGACGAGTGGGAGTTGTTTGGTGGGGGGTATGACGAGTGGGAGTTGTTTGGTGGGGGGTATGACGAGTGGGAGTTGTGTGGCGGGGGGTACAATGAGTGGGGGTTGTGTGACAGAGGGTATGACGAGTGGGGGTTGTGTGGCGGGGGGGACGATCGATGAGTGGGGGTTGTGTGGTGGGGGGGATGATGAGTGGGGGTTGTGTGGTGGGGGGTACGATGAGTGGGGGTTGTGTGGTGGGGGGTACGATGAGTGGGGGTTGTGTGGTGGGGGGTACGATGAGTGGGGGTTGTGCGGCGGGGGGGATGATGAGTGGGGGTTGTGTGGTGGGGAGTATGAAGAGTAAGGGCTACGTGGTGGGGAGTATGTAGAAAGGAGGCTGTGTGGTGGTGAAAAGTGGGGGTTGTGTGGCAGAGATCGAGAGATCTCAGTGGATTACTTGTGTATGGAGTGACAAGGTGAAGTGTTGCTCTTTGAGGATGAAAGAATGTCAAAGTTGCTCAAATCTTTGAATGGGTCTCTTGCTGGGGATTGATTACTCCTGTCATCCTTGTCTGCTGACGTCTGACCCTTACGTTGCACTTCGTGGTCTTTTCTTGGAGACTCGAAGATTTCTTCGACTGTCGAATCCGAGATGTCGCTTGAAACGGCTTCCTCAGTCGCTGCATTACCGCTTGCCAAAAAAGTGGCTTTGGTTGGGACTTCCTTATACGTTTTTTATTGGGTCCTGGTTGCTCTTTACCTTGGCTGGGCACCGCGCTTGCGCTGAGGCTGTTCCCACTCAAGCAGATCGCGGACGACCGCTTTGTAACGCTTGGCGTTGAACTTCACAGTTATTTCGGCACCGAGTACAATTTTCTGCCGCTCTTCGAGAACATGCTTCACATTGATAGCATTCACCTTGCCAACATCTTTTGAGTTTAACCATTCAACCTGAATTTCATTCTTTCTTCTTCCAGACATCTTTAATCTCGTCACACTTTTGAGTCGCGAGGTTTAAAGTTACGTCATAATAATTATGGGTGTTATTGTGCGTGGGTGCCCGCGAGTATGTGATAATGGCATGCGAGTACCCGCGAGTATGAAAAAGGCGAGCTGCGGGCAGCCCTCGGTTTCGTGTCACCCTATTTCTAATCACCACTGTCACAATTTTCTAATCACCACTGTCATAATTTATAAATGACTTTTTCAAAATCGATAAGATTCGAAAGATTCTGCTATCACTACTCATATCGCTAAACCAACTCCAATGTAAGCGCCTGCTTCTGATGACGTATTACAACCTTTTCCTTCAGTTAGTAATGACGTAAAGGAAAAATGTGACAAATACCAGAAATTCCATTATAACTTTGTCACCTGTAATCCCCAACTTCCAAAAAGCATTATAATGCCCCTTTGTGGTGTTAAAAATCTCAGCTTCTGCATGAACATGCCAATAGGTTCAAACAACTCCTTAGATATAATACATAAGTGGCCTGAAAGATTCCTGAAGCACACAGTAGCTACGGCTGTTATGTCCAGGGTGTTCCGTCGTTTTTGGAGGTCTCCAACCACAAAACACTACATTACCCTGCTCAAGGTTGGCCCTATGGTACCCTGCTCGAGGTTGGCCCTACAGTACCTGCTCAATTAAAGTTGGCCCTACAGTACCCTGCTCCTTATATTTAAGTGAATAAATTGTTGCCCCCTTTTTGGAATCATAATTTTAATACCTGTTCCTTTCTGGTTGCTTCTCGAGTATTTTCTTCTTTCCTATATTATATACCCATAGTATTCTGTCCCATGTTGGTCCTTTAATACCCCGTCCCGTGTTGTTTCTTGTAGAACATCCATGCAATGTAAGGTTAATTCCTACTCCTAGGGGATCATAGCCCTCTCCTCCCCTCTTAAGTGAATCCCGTGTAGTTCTTCCATCAAAGTCTGAATGCTTTATGATACACGTATTTTGTGGGATAAACTCATTATAGAAATGTATGGACGAACATAATTACCGAGCGGTAGCGAGGTTAATTGTTTTGATCGCGAAGGGGAGTCCAAAGACGGCACCCACGCGTTTAATGACTTTCGGAACTAGAAATCTGGATATTTGGTCCCAGAGGCGTTTTCTTTCGTCGAAAGTTGCATTCACGTCTTAAAAACTAGCAACAAGTCACATACTTCTACGAAATGGGGCACGGTAGTGCTACAGAATGAGATGAGTGAATTGCGTATGGACTAAGTCATGTTGGCACAATGCAGACTTTTCTGACACTTACATTTCGGTCCCTCACGTCGGCATTCTTCACGATAAATGGCGACGAAGGTTCTTTAGATGCAAAGAGAAAACATTCGTAAAAATTTTGGGCAACGATTTTTGAAACTGTCTTTCGTTGAAGCAGGAAACGCCTTTCCGTCGTTCGGGAACTCCAATTGGTCAGCCATAGTGGCATCCATTTTCGGCAGCCATGTGCATGACGTCAGCAGCGTGATGCGTATACATACATTTCTATATTCCCGCGAGGTTCTGAACAACGTTCACAACTAGTATTAGTAATATTTCAAAATTGAATGCTCAATGTGTTATATATTATAGGACTGACTGACACACACGTATATACACACACGCACACACACACACACACACACACACACACACACACACACACACACACACACACACACACACGCATGTGCACACACACACACACACACACACACACACACACACACACACACACACACACACACACACACACACACACACACACACACACACACACACACACACACACACACACACACACACACACACACACACGGTCACACACATACACACACACACAGTTAGTTTTGTAATGTGAGCCATCAATGATGTTAACTGTTCCGTTATATAACTACAAGTTACCATAATTATTTGAGCATTTTCCCAGCAATTATTTTAATAATATTATGACTGTTTTCATAGATATGTGACTTATAATATCATTATAAAAAAATTCTACGTTTCTTTATGTTTCCTAATTACTTTAGCTATACCTATAAGCTGGGTAGAAAGCCTGAAGATGCAGGACTTTGCACTGTTTAGTTTACTAGACGGCCATTGGAGTTATTGGTGGGATTACTTTAGTTGGGCAGGCCATCTTGGTGGACAGCACTTTTCCATTATCACATTTGCTGTAGAAAGAAGTGCAATAGACAAATGTGAAGATGGCAGGGTATGGTTTGGGTAATCTCAGACTGTCAGTGAGTATTGTTGTATGCAAGATCAATTTGTTACATATATATTACGAGTCTACCTTTTCGAGTGTGTTGTGTGTGTGTGTGTGTGTGTGTGTGTGTGTGTGTGTGTGTGTGTGTGTGTGTGTGTGTGTGCGGGCGTGCATGCATGTGCACGTGTGCACATGCATGTATGTATGCATGTGTATTCACATGAGCATGCACCTGAATGTATTCAATGTGCATGTACGTACATACGAGAATGCATAAAGTTTCTCACATTGTGCACTGTATCAAAATACACTTACCATTTGTTGCAACCATCGGAGCAGGTCCAGGTTTCACCATGTTTGTATTTGTTCCCACCTTCCTTACAACCTTAAGGAAAATGGTAAGGGACATATTGTGTGCATGTAGATGAGTTGTGGTTACATCTAGTATTTGCATGCATATACAAGGTCACACACCAATGCAAGCTGATGGACTGTAACTAAACTACCAGAGTGTGTGAACATTCGTGCATGCCATACTGTGAATATTGACGTAAAGTGCATGCTAACCTTTTTTGGGGCACTTTTCAAGTTTAACACATTTCTTCCCCTTTTTCACTACTTCTCCGTTAGGGCAGGCACAACCGGCTTTGCATACCAAAGGACATACAACCTCTGGCTGCTTGCAAGTTCCATCGCAAGGAGCACATTCATCGGGAGGGCCAGAGTAGTATTTTTGACCTTTTATTGGACATTCTGAAGTAGGAACATCAAGGAAGAAGATTGGAAAATGAATATTTTTCATGCAGCGTAATAATATTATTGTTTGTGCTTTCTATATGGCATGTACTATTGAACCATGCATTCTATAGAGTGTAATACACAATGGCATGCACACACATGCACACACACACACACACACACACAAACACACACACACACACGTGCACACACACACACACACACACACACACACACACACACACACACACACACACACACACACACACACACACACACACATGCACACACGATCCACACAGGTACAAACATGCAGATAGTTGTAACCTTGTGCAAACACTTAAAGTTCAATGAAATTGTACGAAAATTCAATCATCTTTTTAATAATATTGTTATTTTATATAATATATTTCAGCCCCTCACCTGAAATTCAGGCAGCTAGCTATAGGGTTACATGCAGACTCCCCCTTCCCCCTCCCCCCCTTTTTTTCCACTACCAATATAATGTAAGCAGTGTTTTCCCCAGAAATAATTTCAGGCATGTTGAATATTACGTATATGAACATATACATAATATTATACATATACATATGTATACATGCATGCATATACATACGTACATGTATGTGTACATCATACAATATATCACAAATTGCTTGCAGCTCCAGTTTTGTGTACTATATATAAAAGGATTTGTACTAAACAAAGATTTTCAATAATCTATGAATGCATTCATGTTTTTCCTAAAAATAATATTAATTCTACCAAAGAAGGCATGTTGGACCAACATGCGCCTTAAGATATCTGGGGAGAACACTGTGTATGTGTGCTTGTGGGTACGCTCATGTGGGCATGTTATACTACACCCAGTGGCCCACACACTTGATCAATGAACTATGTAATATAAGCACCTAACATTATACAGTTTGTAGGTTTATGACCATCTAGTCTTGATGCACTATTCCAATCTAATAACACACTTTACAAGAAACAACACCTTATTGTGCATGCGGCCTGGTGCACACACTCACCTAGAGGAAGTGGTGTAGGTTCCACAGGAGGTGATTCTCCTTCCACTCCAACCACAGAGAGACAGACCATGGTGGTCAGCAAGACCATGTAAAACAGATTTTGCATCTCTTCTCAATCGATCGATTGAAGATATTTTTGTGCTCAAAGAATTAAAGATTCTTAATATTTAGATCTGATGTTAAAGAGCCCGGTCTGCCTGTGTGCTGTCTTATATACTGCTTGTCTTGTAGTGTACCTGGTACTTATTGGGTTTAGATATGTATGTTATTATACAGATGTAAGTTTAATAAATAATGGTATTAATTATAACAAACCAATGTTGACCCTATATAGTACCTAGCCCAATATATTATTATTAATATTATTACAGTGCATCATGCCACACTGGCACTTAGTTCTATGCAGCACACAAGTCAAAGCCTCACCACATGTACAAGGAAAGCAACCACACCAAAAAGGACTCTTAGTCTAACAAAACACACAGTCAAATAAACAACCAAAAAAAGAAAACATTAAAACAATCAAGCCAAACACATTCTGATAACTCAAACTATCCAAATCTTGCTTCCCACAATTTTTCAATCATCTGCCTCAATTCTCTGTCTATACTTCCTCTATCTAACATATCAACCACTTTCTCCTCATCCGACATTTCCTCCCCTCCCATTGATCTACACCATCTTGATTTCAAGTCGTCTCCCCACCAGGTGGTATCACTACAGTATAGAAACCAATGGACCACGTCTTCCACTTCCCCTCTGCCACAGTGCCTACAAATACACTGCTCTCTTCGTATGTTTCTCCATCTCCCCATTTCAATCCTCAGTCTCACCACACCTCCTTGAATCATCATCATCATTTTTCTCTGTCTTTTGTCATCATGTACACTACTGTTGGTTCCTCGTGTTTCCTCATAACTTCCCTCAGAAGTTTTGGTTGTTTTGAAGCCACCCCTAGCCATTCACTCCTCACCTTCCTATGAAAGGAATCACCCATCATTGACTTAAGCTCCCCCAGGGATACACCTTCTACCCCTTTACTATACACAACCCTTCCCATCCCATCTCTGCCATACACTGCATCAGCTGCTGAAGTACCTTGTCCCATGTTAGCCCTATAGCACCCTGTCCCATTATGGCCCTTATAGTACCATGTCCCATGTTGGACCTATAATACCCTGTCCCGTGTTGGCCCTATAGTACCCTTTCCCATGTTAGCCCTATACTACCCTGTCCCATGTTGGACCTATAGTACCCTTTCCCATGTTGGACCTATAGTACCCTGTCCATGTTGGACCTATAGTAGGCTATCAGGGTTCTATCTAGGATTTTTTTTTTTTTTTTTGGGGGGGGGGCATGTAGATTTGATGCATGTATTGTATGAGTATAGCAGGGTGATGGGGGGGGGGGGGGGGGGGAGTAATT
>CAUJGJ010000166.1:545000-550000 GCA_963170055.1 Halisarca cf. caerulea | reverse complement strand
CATCCATGGAGTATTGGTAATTTTGTATTCCATGCACATCAGCTGACTAGTGGCACTATAGCTGGCATATGTGTCTGAGTCATCATGCACACCTGTATGCTCTGTGGACCACTTATATTATATTATTATTATTATTATTATTATTATTATTGAGACAGAAATTAGTACTGTAACAATACAACTGTAAACAAAAATATGATATAAATACAGATGAATCAATCCAATATGAGTCCATTGCATGCCTACTGCTACTGATAATGGATAGACAGTTAAATCTCTGAATAGTTACACTGATCTGTTGACAAAGTTTGTAATATGATTGTGGATCTCTGGTGAGTGTCCTTGTGTGACATCCCAATTCTTTAAAGAAAGACCTGGCTGAATTAAACTCTGCTCCCCCATTGTTGTGCCCAGTGCCTTCAGCACGTTGATTCCTCTGGAACACATGGACTCCACTGCCGCAAGAATTTGGGTCGTCCCCCCTGTCATGCTTCTCTTAACGAGCTAGTGAAAAGGGCATTGGCCACTATTGAAGTACCATCTGTTTTCGAACCTGTCTGCCTCTCCTGTTCAGACGGGAAACGACCTGATGGCATGTCCATCGTCCATGGAAGAGAGAAAGGGCACTGGTGTGGGATGTAACAGTGTGGGACATCTTTGCTCCCTCCTACTCTGGGCATGCAGCTGGTGAAGCTGGTTCTGTGGCTAACCTGGCTGAAGCTGCTAAAAGACATTTGTATTCTGAGCTGGCAGTTGCCCATCATTTTGTCCCCATTGGGTTCACTCGGTGTCTTTGGTGATTCAGCCAGGTCTTTCTTTAAAGAGTATCACGGGATGTTGCACAAGGACACTCGCCGGAGATCCACAATCATATATATATATATATATATATATATATATATATATATATATATATATATTATAGATAATTATATAATAGATTCAAATCATATCTACTTATAAAAAATTGATAACGTTAACGTTGCTAATAATTGCTATTTAGAGCTGGGCACCCTCGGTTCTAGTGATTCCAAAGCTTTATTATATTGTGCGAGTTTTCTTGTTATTATAATTACTTGCTCTTACTTTTGTATTATAATTATTATTCAGTATAGTTTCATTAACACATTAATAGTCCTATTATATTGTTTTTTTATTATCATTGGCTGTACAAGTATTTCTGCAATTGGTTCTATTATAGTAATATTAATTAAAAAAATAATAATTATTGTATAATTAATGCCATGGAGCCTCCCAATAAAGGAAATGCACTTTTAGGACAATATGAATTCAGCTGATTTGCATGTTCTTTTTATAGAGATGTTTTTCCTCATTGAGAGGGTCAAGATGGATGTGTGGGATCATACTGGAGAAATAAGTCATCTCCTTTATGGAGAGGTTTACTATACTGTGTCCTTATCTGGGAGAGTCCACGTGCACTATCAGAAGTTCCACGCACTGTAGTGACCTTAACGTTCAAGTTATGGGACAATTTAGAACATAAGGTGGACTGAAGTGATGGATGATGTGCCTGCATGGATGCTCATTGCACATGAGCCTATGTTTGCAGTGGTCAAGGAATAGTGTAAGTAGTATTACATGAGCCCAATGCATTCTTACGTGTGCAACATGATCCTTGTTTGCCTACGTGTGGATATTAGCCAACAATGAATTTGTAACACTACTTCAGAATCTTTGTAATATATATATAATAATATGCATAGATTAATTATTAATAAATGTCAATGTAAGTTACAACATAACAGGGAAAAGTAAAAATAAAAGAAACTATGAACACTAACACAATGAGCTACAGGGTACTAGTACTCAAAACAGCATTAAACTTCTGAATACACACACTGATTTGTTGAATCAAATACCCCTTTCACATGGACCCTCTAATCCGGATTAAAGCCGGATCGAATCCGGAATAGAGTGTTCATGTGCACATTCCAAATCCGATTCGAAACCAAGATGGCGGAACGTGGTCGTATATATACGTGGAGCGAAGACGAAATTCGAGGACTGATAGCTGCATGGAGTGACGAGGAGATACAGCGCGAACTTAGCGACGCCTACAGAAATGAATCCGTGTACAAGAAGATCGCCAATGAATTGTCAAAGGCGGGATATAGCAGGAGTTCGAAGCAATGCCGCGATAAAACCAAGCAGTTAATAACCGTTGAAAACGATCGCCGCGCTGAACTTTTCTTTGTATCCGTTGCATTTGACGGTGTTTCCTCCGTTTATGAATCCAAAACAGTACATAAACTTTGTTACTGTTCGTTTAACAAACAGTTACAAAATCGCCGACACTTCTACAGACGCCATCTTCATACGCTTTGCGCAAGCAACCCTCAACCCATGTAAATGAGCATATCCAGCTAATCCGAATTATCCCCAATCTGCATTAAATTTGGATCAGTCCATGTGAAAGGGATAAAAATGTTCAAAGAAAGGTCTTGAGACATGGTTTGGAGACGGCGGCCCAGACACTTGGAAAATTCCTGACCAAAAACACCAGAAGTCCAAATTGCAATTGGGACGAAATTGTGCATTGATTCGATGTCTCAGTATAGTGCCCTCTTCCTGTTCTCAGCTTGGTTCGCCACCTTCCCAGCTCCTGAGGCAGCCAGTGAAAAGTAGGTGTGGGCAAAGGTGTCACAGGATGTGATGTCCCAAGCCAGAGGGTGCATGACCTGATCTCCAAGGAATCACAGTGGCACCATCCACTCTCTTTCTATCAAATTAGACCTGGAGGTTCAAGGATGGACAGAACATATTTTGATGGATGCTAGGGCTGTTTTTTAACATGGTATTCATGTTGGCATGTCTGGGGTGGCCTCCTGCACTTCTCCCACAATGAAGGCCATGGGTGCCTGAAGCATAAGAGCCGTTCCCACATAAGGCACGTAGGCACATTGGTGGGGTGAATCCAGGGGGACTTCAAGGCGCAAGCAAACAGCAATCCTCACATGAGTTGTTATCCATACAGAGACCAAGCGATGACATGGGAGGGGCATTAAGCCAGGCCACGGACTCTTTTCTTTGTGAGGTCAGCTAGTGGGCCTTATTCGTGGTATTTGCTGAAGAGAGTAGAGATGAGGCAGTGGTGTTGATGATGATTATATCCTGTGACTGCTGTCAATGGGAGGTGCCTCTGTGTGGTCTCTAGTCCAAAGAAACAAAGCATCAGTCCTGAATGTGCAAGGAAAACCTGAAAGTGGCTGAGGCAAGATGGATTGTAAATGCGGAGGTACCAGCAGCTGATGCAAGGAATGTAGTGGTAGCTAGTTTGGTGAAACTCCTGATACCCAAGCCTCCTGCCCAAAAAGGCATGCAATGATTTGAAGCCTGAATCCATGCCTTATCACTCAGGTGCCCATTACAAATATCCTCCAATAGGCACTTCTGAAGGCTATCTCATTCTGGTAGGATGGGCGAATTAAAATACAGGGCTGTTCTGAGAACACACAACACCTTAGGTATATAGGGCTGGGGCATTCTTCAATAGACACAGGTCATCATGAGAGTGTAGTAACCTCAGACGTTCACCAAGACGTTCAAGGGATGCTTTCTTGGTGGACAAGATCTGGTTGATGCTCTGAGGTCCTCCAAAGGGGGAGCCCATGCAGCAGGCAAGCATCTGCAGGGTATATATATATATATATATATATATATATATATATATATATATATATGTATATATATATATATAATATTATATATATAATGTCGCATGTATGTAGATGTGTACATGTAGTTATGTTGAATAATTTAAATATATATATATAATTTAAATTATTCAACATAACTGCATGACAATTTGTACACATCTACATACATGCGACATTATATATATATATATATATATATATATATATATATATATATATATATATAGTGGACACTTTGATATATGGACAGCCTCTCCACAAAAGACACAGGTTGAGCCCAAAGTGTACGTACTTTGTTGTGTAGTATCAGTACAATTAACTTCCCCAAAAAAGGACTACCTCCTTTCAAAGAGACATAATTTTACTGCCTCGAGATCCCTAGTATACAATGTTACAACCTGATCTGTTTAAATCAGAATCATTGCACATGTACTATGAATACTGACATATTCTTTTGAGATAACAGAGCTCTATCTGTATCATTATAAAAAATAGTCTTAATAATAGGCAAATAAATGTGTTTACGTTTGTATTTACTTAGCTAGACTAAGTATAAAGCCTAAGTACAAGTTGAGGTGGTTATAATATAAATATTCTCCAATATCCATATTTAGAAGGGTTCATCTGGTGGAAACATACACCCAGGTGCAGATTCGGGTTCAGGTTCAGGTTCAGGTTCAGGTTCGGGCTCGGGCTCAGGCTCAGGCTCAGGCTCAGGTTCAGGTTCAGGTGAAGGCTCAGGCTCAGGCTCAGGTTCAGGTGAAGGCTCAGGCTCGGGCTCAGGTTCAGGCTCAGGTTCAGGTGAAGGCTCAGGTTCAGGTGAAGGCTCAGGCTCAGGTTCAGGTGAAGGCTCGGGCTCAGGCTCAGGTGAAGGCTCTGGTGGGCACTCCTTCTTGGTTGACTTCACTTTTCCATTCTTACATGTACTGTAGAAAAGAATGCCATAAAGGTACAATGTGTAAATATATGGCAACTGTGGTGTTCGATGTGTATGTATATACATAATTATATGTGTGTGTGTGTGTGTGTGTGTGTGTGTGTGTGTGTGTGTGTGTGTGTGTGTGTGTGTGTGTGTGTAACACTTGCATGTGTGTTTATATGTGTTCATGAGTTGCCATGTGCATGCAAATAATAATTATTATAATATACACTAACCATGTGTTGCACCCATCAGAACAGGTCCATGTTTCACCATCCTTGTATGTTTTCCCGCCTTCCTCACAACCTGAAGTGAAGAATGTCAGCATGCATTTGAGTACACATGTGCAACTATGGCATGCATATTCGGCAATAATTAGCAGCACTTAAACACAGGGAGTGTAC
>CAUJGJ010000166.1:515000-540000 GCA_963170055.1 Halisarca cf. caerulea | reverse complement strand
ATAAAGGACACCTCAGGCATGCAGCCACCTCCTTTATTAGGACACCATTGCTCTGCCCCATTTGTCATCCCATGTACTGACGTGTGTATGTGTATATAATATCATGTAAATTCTCTGAAATAAATATTCCATAGAAATACTACACAGCTGGCTGTGATCCCAATGGTGACTGTACTATATATAAACATCAGCATGATTCTGTGATTACACATACATATGTAAGTACACATGTATGTACACAAGACGCATACACACGTAGATGCATGCACTTATACTGTACATCTGAACACAAACATATATACATTCATGCACCGATGCACATGTACACACACACACACACGCACACACACACACACACACACACACACACACACACACACACACACACACTCACACTCACATACACACGTGCACGAGCACACACACACACACACTCACACACACACACACACACACACACACACACACACACACACACTCATACACACGTGCACGCACACACACACACACACACACACACACACACACACACACAAATGCACACACACACACACACACACACACACACACACAAATGCACACACACACACAAACACACACACAAACACACACACAGACACACACACACACACACAAATGCACACACACACACACACACACACACACACACACACACACACACACACACACACACACACACACACACACACTCACACACACACAATAACGTACACATATATATTTGTGCACATATGTACACTTGCACTTGCACTCATATTATATATGTACAGGTGTAAGTGGAGCACAATAGATACAGGTGTGAGTGCACTGCATACAGCTCTGAGAGGCTTATACTAATGCAACTGTGAGTGGTTCAAATTTCATACATATAAGTGATACACACATGGAGGCGTGTGTGGTCCACACTACACACATGCAGTTGTGAATGGTCCACACTACACACAGGTGTGCATGGTCCGCACTACAAACAAGTGTGAGTGGTCCACACTACACACAGGTGTGAGTGGTCCACACTACACACAGGTGGGAGTGGTCCACACTACACACAGGTGGGTGTGGTCCACACTGAACACAGGTGGGAGTGGTCCACACTACACACAGGTGTGAGTGGTCCACACTACACACAGGTGTGAGTGGTCCACACTACACACAGGTGTGAGTGGTCCACACTACACACAGGTGTGAGTGGTCCACACTACACACAGGTATGAGTGGTCCACACTACACACAGGTATGAGTGGTCCGCACTACACACAGGTGTGCATGGTCCGCACTACAAACAGGTGTGATTGGTCCACACTACAAACAGGTGTGAGTGGTCCACACTACACACAGGTGTGAGTGGTCCACACTACACACAGGTATGAGTGGTCCGCACTACACACAGGTGTGCATGGTCCTCACTACAAACAGGTGTGAGTGGTCCACACTACACACAGGTGTGAGTGGTCTACACTACACACAGATGTGAGTGGTCCACACTACGCACAGGTGTGAGTGGTCCACGCTACATACAGGTGTGAGTGCAGGGGCGTAGCTCCATTGTTTCCTGGTTGCCAGGAAACCCCCCTCATTAGAAATCCCATTAATCTGAAGCCACCAGTATGCTAATCAATCATGCATTAATCCCAACACTTTTCTTCAATTGTCACCTATCATGTACCTGCACATTTGGTTCTACTAAGAGCACATGACAGATGCTGTTCTACTACATTCATGCATGCTTTGTGTTCTTTTTAGTTGTTTGTAGCTTGTCTGACGCACTTGTTTTCAAACTGCCATTACAAATGTAAATGTGGTGTTCCCTTGCATGCATGTGGCCACAGTGTTGATACCACATGTACAGTAAGTAAAGGCTATTATAGTACAATGTGCCCATGATACCACTATTTTTGTATGCCATGTGCCCATGATCATGGCTTGTAGAAACCCCCTTATTTTTCTTCTGGTTATATACGCCCCTGGAGTGATCCACACTACACACTGGTGTGAGTGGTCTAAACTACACACAGATGTGAGTGGTCCACACTACACACAGGTGTAAGTGATCCACACTACACACAAATGTGAGTGGTCCACACTAAACACAGGTGTGGGTGGTCCACACTACACAAAGGTGTGAATGGTCCATTCTACACACGGATGTGAGTGGTACGCACCATACAGATACTGAAAACACACTGCAGTCATATTATGATGGTGCTAGTGGTCTATGTGAGTGTGGAAAGACTTTGATTTTGATTCACTGCTCAACTTGTGACATAATGCGACATGATCTGTGGTTGCGGTTAAGTGAATGATCTGTGGTTGCGGTTAAGTGAATGATCTGTGGTTGCAGTTAAGTGAGCCCATTTCCAACAGTCTCAGCCAATGCTCAATCACAGCTCAGCTACTATTGTGCTAAATATCCTTTTAATAAATTACGTGTGTACTGTTGTTGTGGTAGACCCTACACTCATGTTAACTATGCCTGGAAAAAGTCTATATTTTGGTGAGTGTGCATTTATTTAATATAATTTATATTGTAGTTTTCAGACTTGGTGGCTTGTCGGAGTATATGCATAGTAGTATATTTCAAGTTCCATTGCAAAGCTTATAGTCTCACGTATAGCTCAGGTCCATTCTCATCCCCATTTTGTCAAATGTGGCATCTCTGCTCCGATGAGAATATGTCCGGTACTTTGCCTATTCAAAATCTCATTAATGTCCAGGAATGCTGGGATAGTTTGATCTGGCATGAATATACCCATTGTCAATGGGGTATTGACGCTACATATGAAAAAAAGGTAGCAAGAATGGGTCTGGGCTACACGAGACTAGTTAAGGCCTAATAGGGACAGTTATCACGAGGACGAAGGAAGTATTCATGCATATTGATATTTTAGTCATGCTTGGATATTATGCATAATATGCAATAATGCATAATGTGTGTGTGTTCTAATGTGTGAATATGTACATGAATTGCATCACATGTGGAGAATGTAGCTTCACCATAATCATTTGGATTGTCACTAAATGATTACTGTAGGAATGGAAAATTATGCTTATATGAGGGCAAGCAGAACAACTGAACACTTGAACCAATTATGAAAGACTCAATGCATTATGTGCCTCTACAGGCCATACACTCCATATACTTCAATTTAACAAAGAAAGTAAAAGACAAAGGAAAAGCGGCCAGGTAGTGCACGTGGTACATTACGAAAATGACTGTGCGTAGCATGCGTGTTGCACGTGCTTGATAAAACTGAAAAAAATTAGCGTAATAAACTACGACTACGTGTACAGGAATTGATAACTGAGGTAACAATCAATTACTGTTACATACACATACCATACAACACATGCATACACTACAACACTTCCCTCCCCCCCCAGTGACACAGGGAACGATACAAACAACCAGTTAAGTTAAAATGTTAGGCGATCAGGCCAGTGAACTCTATGGGGGGTGCCAGTGGCTCAGTAGGTGAGCTCGCATGAAGTTAAGCTGTGGAGATGGGGTATGAACCCTGGATGGCATACCATGCAATTTGTGGATTTTCTCTGCACCCCCCTGCCACCAACTCGGATTTCAATTTGATTTAATTCGATTGTGTGTTGACGTAGTGTATACATGTTTGTAATTGTGATACTGAGAGCCTTGACAGCAGCCTATGGCTAGTGGCTAACCCAGTCAAAATATGAAATTATTACTATTACTATCACTATTACGGCCAAAGCAGGTGGTACGTACCACGGGTGAGGTGGGTGGCAGTGTAGATGAAGTTTCTGGGACTGGCGTTGCATCCAAAAGACTGGTTTCAGACGGTCCTATAATATTACATTCTGACGGGACCCATTCTGCAAGATGGTGAAATGCTCATAATAATCATAATATGGTGGTTGGAGGGGTGCCTGCTGGCATCTCTAAGGAGAAACACATGAGTACATGTGTCCAACTCCTTGGTGATGTGTACCCGTCCCTGCCCGTGCTGCCTGGGCTGCTGAGGTTGAAGCTGTTGCATGGCCGTCCGTAGTTGAGATGCGTAAGATGCCGGATCCGGAATTGTATCAGGAGTCTGGCTGTGGAGAAACTCACCGGGGATGCGCAGAGTTGTACCTTACACTAATTCAGCTGTAGTGCAACCAATATCCTGCTTGACACTGGTACGGATGCCAAGGAGGACAAGGGGTAGGGTGTCCATCCAGGGGGTGGAGGGGGCATATCCACGAGGCTGGCTTCCAGATGGCGATGTAGGCGCTCAACCAGGCCATTAGCAGCGGGGTGGTAGGCGGTGGTCCGGATGCAGTTGGAGCCTAAAAGGTGCATGAATTGTTGCCACAACACCGACTCAAACTGGCTGCCCCGGTTTGTTGTAATGGTACATGGTGGGGACTCCAAATCGAGAAATCCAACCAGTGACAAAAGCACGAGCTACTAGCTGTGTTGGTGGTAGTGGCCAGAGGGGGAAATGGTCCATACAGGTTAGGAGGAATTGGTAGTCGTGGCACGGTGGGAGGGGCCCCACCAAATCGATGTGGATGTGTTGAAAGCATGCTGTTGGTATCTGGAAGGTGCCAGGGGGGTGATGGCGTGTTGGTGCACTTTGGCTCGTTGGCACGCTAGGCATGCATGCGCACGCGTCCAGTCAGTCCCGTGCATCCTTGTTGATACCCGGCCAGACGTACCGGGTGGTGATCAACTTTTGGGTGGCATGAATACCTGGGTGAGAAAGTGAATGGAGAAATTCAAAAACCTGTCGTCGATACTGCTGGGGAACAAGGGGTCTTGGGGTCCCAGTGCCGGGAGGTATCACATAGCAATGTGGCTTCTCTGAGTTGTGGATGGGCACTGGCCGGAGAGTAAGTAATGGGGAAACTGTTTCTGGGATGGCTTCCTGGCATTGGGTGTCAGGCATAGCCTGAAAGTCTATATGGCTGGGGATGGGGTGCATGTAAATAGCTTCAATCTCTATCCGAGAGAGGGCATTGGCTGCAGCATTGGTAGATCCAGGGATGTACTTGATATCCGAAGTGAATTGGGCTATGAAGTCCAGATGCCATACTTGCCGTGGGGAATGATTCCGAGATGCTGAGGAGAGTGCAAACATGAGAGGTTTGTGGAACGTCACGACATGGAAAGTCTGGCCTTCGACAAAATGTCGAAAGTGCTTGATGGAGAGGTAGATGGCTAACAACTCCCTGTCAAAGGTGCTGTAATGGGTCTCTGCTGGGCGTAGTTTCTTGGAAAAGTAGGCAATGGGGGACCACATATCATTGATGCACTGTTGCAGGACGGCACCCACTGCAACATTGGAGGCATCTGTGATGATGCAGGTGGGGGGCATCAGACTGGGGATGGCACAAGAGGGACACTTTGGCGAGGGCATCCTTGATGCGGTTGAAGGCTGCCCGAGCATCCGTATTCCAGGTCAAATTGGCATCCTTCTTGGAAACAGGTACTAGGAAGGCATGGAGGAACTGAAGAATTAAAGCACACCCTGAAACAAAACGGCAGTAGAAATTTACCAAACCTAAAGTTGACGCAACGCTGAGGGCTGTGGGAACTCTTGGATAGCCTGAACCATTGCAGGGGAGTGAGCAGATGGCGTCCTGGTCTACGTGATGTCCCAGAAACTCCAAGCTTGAAACACTAAGTACACACTTGTCACGGTTGATGTGGATCCCGTGGGCCTGTAGGCGGTTGAAGACTTGGCGCAAGTGGGTGAGGTGGTCCTCTCTATTCTTGCTGGCAATAAGGGTATCATCAATGTAAGCGTAGCTGCAGGTCAAACCTTGGAGGACCTGGTCGATGAACCTTAAAAATGTTTGGACTGCATCACGGAGACCAAAGGGCATCCATACAAACTCGAAAAGACCAAATGGAGTAACCACAGCTGTCTTGAGGATATCTTCAGGAGCTATTGGTATCTGGTGATAGACCCTGGTGAGATCAACTATTCTGAAAATGGTAGCTCCCTGGAGGGAGGAGGCGAAGTCATGGATATGGGGTACGGGGTAGTTGCCGGGAGTAGTACTACTGTTGATGGCACGATAATCCCCATAGTGGTGCCATTTCCCTAGGGTTTTTCTAGGGACCATGTGCAGTGGTGAAGCCCATGGCAACTACTTGAGGATGGACAAATGGTTCCCAGAGCCAGCATATGATCGAACTCCTGTCAAGCCAACTTGAGCTTCTCCGGGGGTATAGTTGTCATGGGTGGGCTGACGCTGGTGGTCCTGAGGTAGTGATGTGGTGGGTCACATCATGTCGGATGGGTTGGTCAGGTGGAGGAGGGCGGATATGTGCCGGGAATTCCTCTAAGAGGACCAAAAAGTCATCCTTGGTTGCAGAGCGAGGGAGTGTGGGGCTTGGAGAGGTTTTGTGGGTTGAAATGCCGTGGATCCTTAGCTGGGTGAGATTGTTAACTAAGCGATTACGCGCAACACCCACCAACATGTTGAAAAAGCCCAAGAAATTGAAGCCAAGGATGGGGTGATGGACATCAGTGATGATAAATGTCCTATTGAAGGGTCGTCTCAGCCCCAGGTTGAGGGCAAGGGAGCAGATGCCATGTGTCGCAATTGGAGACTGTTTGGCTGCCTACAGTGGTGGACCTGGAGAGAGAGAGGTAGTAGGACAACGGGAGGTGGGCAGTACACTCACCTCGGCACCTGTATCGACCAGGAACCAGAAACCACTGGTGCAGTCCATAAGGAAGAAGAGGCGACTTGATGGCAGGTCGGTGGTGCTTGTTGCCGCTAGCACTCAGCCAGGTCGTTTCCCAACCAGGTGCAATTAACCTTGTTTGCACTTGTGGGCATCTTTGCCAAATCTTGCCTGGCACCAGCATGGGCCAAGCACAGTAGGAGAAGGTGAGGGCCAGTTGGCAGAGGCGGAGCGAGAGGGGTGTGGGCTGGTCCAACGGTGACAAGGGTGGGAATGCAAGGGGAATGTGGTTGACTCGGTAACTTTCAGAGAGGTGATAGCTGACGAAGTTCAGCATGATAAACCAGGTGTGACTGTATATTACATCAGATTAGCAATACACCCTGGAAGTCAAAATGAAAGCAATGCAGATGCTACGCAACAACACATACAAAACTGATTCTATCACCGAACGAAGTTGGGCCACCTCTAGACTGACAGGTGGCTGTAGAGCGGTGATGGCAGACACCGATGGCGTGGCGAGTTCCATGACCTTGTCAGCTAGCTGAGTGAGCTCTTCCAGGCCAATGTTATCCCTGGTATAGGCCAAGACCATCTGAGCATGGTTGGACAGGCACTGTATGAACAACTCATGCAAAAACGAGCTGTCAGGGCTGGGACTGGGAGTCTCCCAGTATCTGGCGGAAGAGCTGCGTGGGCTTTCTGTCCCCAAGGTCTTCAGAAGTAAACAGCTGCTGTAGGCGTCGCTGCTCTGAGGCGGCCGTGTGTTTAATCAGCAATTCCTTCAGAGTATTGTATGGAGCTCCCTTGGGGGGGGGGGGGGGGGGGCTGAGGATGATGTCCTGGACTTCAGTGGCGTACTCGTGGGAAAGGGAGGCAATAACATGGTCGAACTTTGTTCGCTGGCTTGAGATGTTGCGGGTAGCGAACTGGGCCTCTACTTGCGCTAACCATATGCGAGGGGCCGCAGGCCAAAATTGGGGAATCATGACAGCAACTGCAGTAACAGCAGGCAGTTGGGACAGCTTGCACTAGCAGGGATTGCTGGTTAGCCGATTTGCGTGAGGGGGGCTGGATGATGGTTTGTTCTTGCTGCTGGTCGGCCATCATGCTATCGAGGAGAGGAGAGCATGTGAAGAAAGTTGTACATCAGGGTCGCCAATATGACGGCGAGCAGAACAAACAAACACTTGAACCAATCATTAATGACTCAGTGCATTATGTGCCTCTACTGGCCATACACTCCATATACTTCAATTTAAAAATCGAAAGTAAAAGACAAAGGTTAGCGGCCAGGTAGTGCACGTGGTACATTATGAAAAATGACTGTGTGTAGCATGCGTGTTGCACGTGCATGATAACACTGAAACAATTAAGGTAATAAACTACGACTACGTGTACAGGAAATAATAACTGAGGTAACAATCAATTACTGTTACATGCGCATACCGTACAACACATGCATACACTACAACCACCACATGCTGTAGTTTTATTTATGCTATATATTATACTATTCTAAAGAAAATCACATGATTAAAGATCAAACTATGCTTCGATCATGTCTGATACCACACAATACTGCATGTGAAGAGAATTGCAAAATTAATAATCGCATAGTGTCTGTGGTGGTCAACATTGCTTAACTTTTATTTTGCCTAACGTACCAATCCTACGGTATACAATATCATATTAAATCTTTTTATTATGTACACTTATAAATCCACTATTATTCAAATCCTAATAAAGAAACATATAATATATATGTATATATATCAAGCTTCAATGAATCCTATGTAATATGTAATATATATATATATATATATATATATATATATATATATATATATATATATATATATGTATATATACCAGCCTTTGCTTTGATTCTGTGCTAATTAGGATCATTGAAGCTTGAATCACAGCTGGACTTGAGAAGTGTTCAGTTGTTGTTGTAGGAAAATTGTGGTCCGAGGTTGTCTGCTGACAAGCAAGTCAAGCAGTTTTGGGTGACTGTAGTTAAACCCAAATGTGAGTATACTTGAGCTGTAATACGGCTCCATAATGTCACCTGTCATGTTGACCTCCCCTATATAAATAAGTTTACATGGCTTGCTTATCTCCATGCTTATCCAACTTCATGTTTTGCACAATGCCTTGAAGTTCATGATATACCTATGTTTTCAGTATAATATTATGTACAGTCTGAATTCTCTTATTTTCCTAGTTATTTGATTTGGTTCCCTTAGTCAATTCATTACAACTCTTCCGTATACTCCTTACTTTCTAAAATCAATCAGTAGGACTCCTGGCATTGCATTCACGTATATAGCGAAAGAATATGAAAGAATCAGAGAGGTGGAGCATGGCTCATTCTCCTTTTTGATCTTCTCTACCTCAGGAGGGATGGGCCTTTGAGTTGGCTACAGAAATTTATAAGAGGATTGCATCGCTCATCGCAGCCAAGCAGAACATATAAGACTTGCCATTCATTATGTGTCTAAAGGGGCACACCACCACATGCAGGGCTTATATACTAGGCAACACCAAGCTGGGTGTAAAAATTTGACAAGTCATTTGACTGAGATGATATAATAATTATTGATTGATTTTAAATAGTGAAGATAATCTGCCAAAAAAATTAATACTTATGAATTATTGTCTGCTCCTTTCTATGATACTATAGTTCACAAATTAAGTATTATAAAATTTGCTATTGTAGCCTAATGAATATTCTGACTCCATATTCTTGTTTGCCATACCATTTTATAGAGAAATTGCAAATTAGAAATTTCAACACACATGTAGATTACATCTTTGCATGTCATTCAATACTCTTTGTCGTATGCTCACTAATCATGAAATGACATTTTTTCAGTCACGAAAGGATCTGATTCAATATAATGGTTGGGTCATAGTCAGGTCTAATTTGAAAGAGAGGATTGTATTGTTTTCAAGATCCTTTCTAGCAGAACCAAAATTAATGTCAAATAATCACACAGTAAAATATGAGAAACACTTATCAGCTTTAAGATGCTGAATAATTTAGAAAGATCGATGATGCATGTGATAATGTGTGATTTTGCATCCATACCTTTAATTAATTATTTCTTTGTCTCTGGCTGGTAGATCCTTAGCCTAAACCAAATGCCACTTCCTGGAGTGACTTTAGCCCATCTGTTTGCATGATAAGCATCCAAACGGCTATCTGGATAATGCTTGGAACGCAGTTCGATAGCACCATCATCTCTTTTTTCCATGTACCATAAATTCCAATAAGTTGCTGGAACTGCAGAATGAGTTACTTTACATACTTTCAAATGATGGGCATCCAAGTAATGATCAGGATAGCGTACACTCTCCAAAGATATTGATCCTCCTGGACCACTGCCGTACAGTCCACTCTGCCCAAATCAAACCAGTGGGATCCTCTGTGGGGACTTGGGTGAAAAGGGCTGTTTTGCTATGATGTGCATCCAACCAATGACCTGTGTAATGCAACGTTTCAATGTAGGTCACTTCATCATAGTACTGGGATGCTACGGTGGCTGGTAGATTCTCAGTCCAGCCCAAACACCACTTCCTGGAGTGACTTTAGCTCAATTGTTTGCATGATAAGCATCCAAACGGCTATTTGAATAACGTTTGGAACGCAGTTCGATAGCATCATCATCTCTTTTTCCATGTACCACAAAGCCCAATCAGCACTTGCTGGATCAGCAGAAAATGTTACTTTGCATACTCTTAAATGATCCATGGGCATCCAAGTAATGATTGGGATAGCGAACACTCTCCAAAGCTATTGATTCTCCTGGACCACATCGTACAATCCACTTTGCCCAAAGGTATTCAGACGCATCTGACTTGGGGGCTGGGGTAAAAGGGGCTATTTTGCTATGATGTGCATCCAACCATGGACCTCGATAACACAGTGTTTCTATGTAGATCACTTCGTCATAATACTTTGCAGCTTCATTTGACTTTGCAAATTTAACCAACAGAGTAAATGACATTGTGGCAACTAAGAGGAGTTTAGTTGCTTGCATTGCAGATAGAATTACTCCAATAAGTTAGTACAACACCATCACTTGAAGCTGATGATGTGCTTCTCTAAAAAGGGCAGCAGGTGTTTCTACTGTGGAAACGTTCCCACTTTTATAGACTCTACACATAGTAGGATATAGGATGATGTAATCACAAGATTGATTATATTCCGCCTTTTTAAACACACAAGACCACCATAAAGATCAAATCAGCTTGTACTCATATTAAATTGGCGTCTTTTTGCACTATATTGTGGTGACAATTTTCATATATCAGGTATTAGGTAATTTGTAGAGAAACTGCAAACATATAGTACATGGGAAGTTATATGTCACTAAAAGCAGTGGGGCAACAACTGCTGCTGCATGCAATCTTTAGAGAGTACAGGAAATGGTCATGAATAAGCCTAGATCACAAATTGGTCCATCTATCCAAATGCAGGGAATTATAAGCAAACATGCAGACAAGGACCAAGATATCAACATTTAAGAGTGCAAAATGGTTGTAGGGATGAGTAGTCACTTGGAGCAAGATCATTGATGCTTTTTTACACATATAATGCACTCCCTACATCCTTCTTCCGTTATAAATCCTTTGTAATTTTGTTATTAAGTTTTTATAATTGGTACTTTAAAATTTCCAAGACTCTGCTAAAACCAATCTTTTAGCTTAGTACAAAAATGTAGAATGCCAACTTGTGCTTAAGCACATACACACATCAAATATGTAAAATACAAGTTATGAAGCTATTTCAGCATATTTTAATATTTCAATGTATGTGGACATGTAGGTGCAGTTTTGATTATGGCTGTTGTTGCCATAGAGGAGTCTCCTCTTTGCGTAAGCTAGCTTACTATCTGCTCATTGAACTCTTCAAGATCCTGTTCTAACTAGCTAATATGTAACTTTGCTGTACCAACATTGCTGTGGGACATGGATGCTCTGACAGCGCAGGTGTTGAATCAGTATCAGAGCATGTGGAATGGACAGTAACATATAGGATTGATGGCAGATTGCAGAAGGGATCAAGTCAAGACCAGAGATTCACAGATTTTGATTATGAAGCTTATGTAGAGAGGACAATGGTATTCTCTCACCTATTCAATGAGCACTTGAAAGGTGAAAAGTTGGTCAGCACACCCTGTTCCCTTCTGGAAGCCACACTGTTTTACACATACACAAACACACACACAATGCATACAAGCATGGTAGGTTTCTCTTTTTCTCTCATGCCACAAGAATGTGTTGATAAATGAGAATGTTCAGTTTACAAATTGCACTTGCTGTATGTGTGTTGCTGTTAGTGGTAATTATTATGGAGAAACTTTGTTGTACACTGCTTGTCTAGCAACACAGTATACCTATTCAGGGTCAGGATCTGTGGTTGTGGTTGAGTTAGCCCATTTCCAATAACCTCAGTCACTGCTCAATCCCAGCTCAGCTATTATTGTGCTAAATATCAGTTTAGAAAATTGCATGTGTACTGAACAGTTGTTGTAGTACAGTCTACATTCACATATCTAAAATGCTTGGATCAAACTTTAGTGGGTGTGCATAGTCTATATAATATGTAGACATCCTTACCCTTTTCATCATCATATATAGAACTAAAATACTGAAACTGGTTGTGCAGTCCTTGTAATAGGTATTGTCTTTTGGCCTGCCTGGCTTCACAATGCAGCAACCAATGTTATAGGCATCTTCAATCTCCACTGATAAACATTCCCTGTATACATGTTCCTCTCTGGGTTCCCTCCCCACCTTCATTTACTCAAATTCATTTCATGCATGGCACAAAAAGCAGGAGCATGGCATCAGTGCCAAAATTACAGAGTGGTTTACCAGTGTCGTCTGTAGGCCGAAATGCAAGCAAGAGAAAGGAGGTATCAAAAAAGAGAAGCCACAAGATCCAAAAAATATCTACTGAAGCTGATGAATCTGCGTGGACTTCAAAACCATCAAAGTCAGACACCAAACCAGGAACCCCTACAAGTACTGTCCCAACATTACTTCTCACGCCTTCACCAATGCAGCCTCACATGCACCAACCATTTCAGATCTAGAGTCAGATTGATCCATTCTATCTCTGAGTCACTTTCATATGTGGTAACATCAGTGTGTGCTATGGCTGCAAGCAGCACTACATTCCGACTGTTAACCCAACCAGCAATTTGTTCATTATGCATTGAGAGTGGAGGATGCTCAACATGCCAGGAAACCCTATTCCACAGTCTCGGTTCAGCAATGCCTACTACCATCTGTATATTGTATATATCCAGTCTGTATGGACTCAGTTCTCCCCAGTCTCACCTTGTTATCACTCAGAATGTGAGAGACTCGCTACAACAGGAGCACAAAGAGGCAAAGTGTTTGGCTTTTGCTATCATCATATTTTATTGGAATATGTCTATGTTTACAATACGTATACCCCACAATACGTCTTGTTACAATACAATGTATTCTATTGACCAATTATTCATGTAGCTTTGCCCTAATTATTTACAATGCTGTCCGTTAGGTGGGGCTTCAATGTGGTAAATGCTTTCTGAGAGCATTTCCACCATTTCCACCATTTCCACCATTTCCGCTGTTTCTCCTTGCCCCCCTGACTGAGGGGGGGGGGGGGTCTGGCAACCAGAAAACAATGGAGCTACACCCCTGAATGGAGTCACAATGACAGATAGTATAGAGTCACAGTGACAAGTAGTATGGAGTCACATTGACAGGTATTATGGAGTCAAGTGACAGATAGTATGGAGTCACAGTGACAGGTAGTATGGGGTCACAGTGACAGGTAGTATGGGGTCCCAGTGGCAGGTAGTATGGGGTCCCAGTGGCAGGTAGTATGGAGTCCCAGTGACAGGTAGTATGGAGTCCCAGTGACAGGTAGTATGGAGTCATATTGACAGGTATTATGGAGTCAAGTGACAGGTAGTATGGGGTCACAGTGACAGGTAGTATTTGGTCACAGTGACAGGTAGTATGGGGTCACGTGACAGGTTGTATGGAGTCACAGTGACAGGTAGTATGGAGTCACAGTGTATATAGTATGGAGTCCCAGTGATAGGTAGTATGGAGTCACAGTGTATATAGTATGGAGTCCCAGTGATAGGTAGTATGGAGTCACAGTGTATATAGTATGGAGTCCCAGTGACAGGTAGTATGGGGTCACAGTGATAGGTAGTATGGAGTCACAGTGACAGGTAGTATGGGGTCACAGTGACAGGTAGTATGCAGTCACAGTGATAGGTAGTATGGAGTCACAGTGACAGGTATACTGTCAACACCTTCCATTTTGCAATGTACAACTCCAAGAATCAGTTTACAGGGTACGAAGTATAATTGTGTACCCAACCAAGTGTACTGTACAAATTGTTTATTGTCCCATATATAACCGATATTTGATTTGACTGTTAAATAACAAAAGAGTACCTTCAATCTTCCTTTGAACTTCTTGGTTGACATATCTAAATTGCTTATAGGCTAAGCCTTGTAGGCTGGTTCAGTAAAGACCTCTGTGATCCGACATTTCCATAATCCAACATTTTGTCAAATTTAGCCATCTTCCAAATTCATGTATGCTAATAATCACTCTGTAATTCAACCACCTCATGCAACCTCCTTAATCCAACACATTTTAGGTCCCATGCATTGCAATTGTTGTTAGATTAGAAAAGATTCACTGCAATTGGTTATTGTATACCTACCAATGAAAGGTGTTTGTATTAATGGCTTTTTCATGATCACATGCAAAATTGACACACTTAAGAAAATATTTTAATGTGGCAGGCAACATGCCATTCTGTCCACTATTATATATTATCCAGCTATGAAAGCTATTAAATTAAAAATACTGTTTGCATGAGAACAACTGCATTATAAGCCTCAGCTGCATTTCATTTCACCCTGTCCAGATCCATTTTGGTCCCTTTCACTTGTTGACTCGACAAAATTCAGCTGATTTGTTCTCTTTATTTATATTAGAGATTCTACTTGATGTTTTTCCTATAAGACTTTGAGAGGTTCAAAATGTGTTTGTTTAAATAATACTGGAACCATAAGTTCATTCTATTCTATAATATTCACTCTTAATCACGAGTAAATTACTGTGATGTTTACGTACTATGCATAATAGCTAGATTATAAAGTCTAAGTACAAGGTTAGGTAGTTATATTCTTCAATCCATATTCAGAAGAGTTCATCTAGTGGAAACATACACCCAGGCTCAGGTTCAGGCTCAGGTTCAGGCTCAGGCTCAGGCTCAGGTTCAGGTTCAGGCTCAGGCTCAGGTTCAGGCTCAGGTTTAGGTGAAGGCTCAGGCTCAGGCTCAGGTGAAGGCTCGGGCTCAGGCTCAGGAGAAGGCTCAGGTTCAGGTGAAGGCTCTGGCGGGCACTCCTTCTTGGTTGACTTCACTTTTCCATTCTTACATTTACTGCAGAAGGTACAATGTGTAAATAAGGCAACTGTAGTGTTGGATGTGTGCATGTGTATAAGGGCAGATTTAAGGGGGGGAGGGGCAGCCCCCTCCCCATCCAGTTCTGAAAGTTTTGGCAGCATATTCAAATTGCTCTAAACTGTAGAGTGAACAAAATTTGATGGTTTAATAATGGAAATATGCATTATAGGAGATAGTCTAGATTAGATATTATCTAGTACAGCTACACAGAATGTCAATTATAATGATTTACAATCAGTTCTTTCTTCTGGCTGTTCGTGGCCAATTTGCATGACGTCACACCCACGTACATTAAAATTAACAGTATTTCTTAATAGCTACTCATGGTTTAAAAAGCAGATTAAGCTTACTTCGACTATATCCCATGTCCTGCCTCCCCCTGTAAATACGGGGCTGGATTCACTACTGCTGTGCATGTGTATACACAATTTTACGTGTGTCTGTGTGTATTTGTGTACATATATTATATGTGTGTGTGTGTGTGTGTGTGTGTGTGTGTGTGTGTGTGTGTGTGTGTGTAGTGTGTGTATGTGTGTGTGTGTGTGTGTGTGTGTGTGTGTGTGTGTGTGTGTGTGTGTGTGTGTGTGTGTGTGTGTGTGCACTTGCATGCATGTTTGTACATAATATGCATGAGTTGCAATGTGTATGCAAATACACTAACCAAGTGTTGCACCCATCAGAACAGGTTCATGTTTCACCATCCTTGTATGTCTTCCCGCCTTCCTCACAACCTTATAAGTGAAGAATGTGAACATGCATTTGAGTATACACAAGTGCAACTATTACATTCGTAAGTCAATGATTTGCAGCATACAAAAACATTGTGTGCATTAAAAGTTAAATAAACTATTATGACCTAGTGTTGCAATAATAATCTACTTTAATTTGTTTTTATCTCAACAGTTAGTATACATTAAGTGTATGACGTTTGATTGTTCAGAGTTCGATTTTACATGTATAGAATGTGTTCCATGGATGGGGATGTATGTTATGTCGAATGCAAACCTTTGGGGCATTTCTTAGGACTGACGCATTCCTCGCCATTTCTCACAACTCTCCCCTTACGGCAGGCACAGCCAGGCTTGCAAATTTCCGGGCAAACAGGATTGGGATCTTCACATGTTCCGGTACAAGGAGCACATCCCTTGTAGTACTTTTGGCCTTTAATATCACATTCTGCATTCATGGAAGGAGAAAGAAGTCTTACAAGGCATGACAATATACTGTACTTTTAAATTATTATTATAATGTTGTAAATTAAAATAACACATTTTCCATTACAATATGTCATTGACAATGTAGTACCTGAACAGTACAAAAGATACATAAACTGGGGATGCATGTGGGAGCTTCCATACATACTCATGAAAAGAGTGATAATTCATGCAGACCAAACGGTATGCAAATTCAATTGAAATAAATAATGTTAGTGTCACAAAACTACTTCTTCCAACTTAATTGTGCTGTAATACTAAAATACTTTTCCTATCCTGGCATGCTTTGATTATATATATATATATATATATATATATATATATATATATATATATATATATATATATATATATACATATATATATATGTGTGTATTTTATATACATATAGTACCTATATATGCTTGCGCTGGAGACGGAAGACTGAAGTGATGTAGTCAGCACCAATCCTGAATTATCGCCTTTGCTAACGATCCCAGGCCGCACTAGGGAGAAGATTCTGAAGAAGATTCCTAAATTCAAGGATCCCTAGGTTCAAGGATCACCATTAACATTCTATTATTTTTGAAAGTGTAGAGGCTTGGGATCGTTTGTTTGTTTCCCGCGTCGCTGCTTGCTCTGCCCCTCCAGAGGTTGTCGTAGAAGAAACTTGACATCATTTGTGAACAGAGCTGTCGATGAAGAGAGGGAATGCACAGAGGTCCCCAATATGAAGACGAGCTAAAATCCTTTGAAGTCTCTGGCATCTCATGTGTCTGCAAAACTGGAGGAGAGCGATTTTCAGGGTGCTGTTTGAATTACTTGCTCATCAGAGTCATTTGCCCCGGTGCCGTAACATTTTGGGCCTCCTTGTTCTAGGCCTCTATTTTAAAATTTTAGACCCCCCAATGTGAGATTAGGCCCCCTTTCCAACGAGTCGCGAAGTGAGCAGTTTCTGTCTGTGGAGATCTGCGTGCCCAACTAGACAGCTTGGACTACACCTACTTTCAGAGGAATCACAGCTAGACCCACTGTAACTGGTGCATGGAAAGATTTAATTGCGACGCCAGATCTTGGGTGATGCCACGGTCCACCTGGTTTATTCCTTTTGATCGTTATTTACTTTTCAATCGAATTTAAAAATGAATACTTCATACACAGATCGATTCTGGACTAATATCTCAGAGAAGTATACACATGTCAGTACATTATTATAAAGCAATATATTTATGGAGTGTAATGTACAAATTTATTGTTAATACAAACAATGAGCGCCAACCCCTCAATAGACTTATTGTTCTTAGTAAAAATAGACATAGGGATGTCTTGGCAAGATCTATGGTACCATTCTTTGCACTGATTGCCAAGTACCATTGCTTTATCCCCAGTGTCTGGCTGGATGGCTGAATGGCCGCATCTCTCCTTTGTTAATTAAAAACAATCGATGAGATGTTGCCTCATTACTGGTTGGTGATATCTAGGCCTTATGATGACATTGCATCCACCAATGCATAACATTATTATGATTGTTAAGTCCATTACATGGAAAAGTGCATGTCAGTCTGGATGCATGCCCATGCATTGCCCTGAAGTATGGTTGGTCCCCCAATTGCAAGGATATATCTTATTTTTATAGTGTGGATCATGCCCTTAATCGCAGGAAGGGCTCCACATCTTGGCACATGCACAGTAACAATGAATGCTCATCATCACTCAATGTGTGACAGAGGGATGCACCCTTCCAGCCCTTGTCAATTTAATCTTTAAAAATTTAAGTGTGATCGACCATGCATAGACCATGCATGTATATCTTATATTATCGTTGCTATAATGTATGTGTATTATTGTTAGTGGTGGATTGTTATTACTATTTATTTTTATTTTTTTACTTTTAAGTATAAATTATATTTACAATGGAAGTATCTACAAATAGATCGATATCTGTTTGCATAGTTGCTCTCTCATTATTGTAGGGGGCCGGGGGACCTAATTTCACAAGCAGGAGTTTATAATTTTAAAATTTTACACCCCTGGGGGGGCCTAGAATTTTTATATTCTAGGCCCAAGAGGGGCTCAAAACTTTAAAATTCTAGACCTGGGGGGGGGGGGGGGGCTAGAATGAGGGGGGGTCCAGAATTTTATGACACCGGTGGACAACCACACTTTTTACAGTTACTGAGGAAGAAGCATCCACCTGCACACCCTAACACTGTCTTGCCACCTTTTACACGCCATGATGACATGTCAACTGTCAGCCCTTTGGTGGTGCGCAAAGCCATTTCTCTTCTCTGTCTGGAGCTGCAGTAGGGCTAGATGGTTTGTGTCCCCAGCAACTTAAGGACATATCCTCTTGAATGCAGTGGATGGGGTTGATGGTGATTTCATGCTAGCTAGCTATACTAGCTTTATCAATCTGGTGGCCAATGGTAAGGTCCCTCCACCACCCCGTCCTTTCTTCTTGGAGCTTCCCTCATACTATATGTAGGTCTGAACAAGACGAATGGAGGTGTGAAGCCAATTGCAATAGGGGGTACGTTAATACGTCCTGTTGCCAAGTGTTGTGCGATCATCAAAGATGAGATGGGAGCTAGCTCTGCTGTCTCCTGCTCAGTTGGGATATGGCACATGTCGGGGTTCTGAAGCAGCGGTACATGCAGCAAGATCGCACTTAGCCAACATGGATGAAGATACCAGGATTATGCTGAAGATGGACTTTAGAAATGCCTTTAACTCAATCGGCAGAGACAAGATGTTTCATGCTGTCCAATAATTCTGCCCCACCATCCTTGCTCTAGTACATTCAGCGTATTCCAAGCCATCCATCCTCTATTTTAGGGACTACATATAATCGAGTCCTCTGAGGGAGTTCCGCAGGGCGACCCCCTGGGTCCTCTACTTTTCTGCCTCACCACCCTGAAGCTTATTTCAAATCTCAAATGTGAGTTTTGTATATTCTATCTGGATGATGGAACCTTCGGTTGCCCCCTTAGTCAGGTTATCCAAGACATGAAATATATAGAGGAAGCTGCCAAGGACTTAGGCCTCCACCTTAACATGTCGAAAAGTGAGATTTTGGGTCGAAAGAACTCCACTAAAGCTGCAATGCTGTCCACTTTTCCTGACCTGTTATCAACAGATCCTGGTCGACAGTACAGTTCTGCTTGGCTCTCCAATCCACCTTTTACCTTCTATTGAGTCAGTTCTTGTTGAGAAAAACAGGAACCTGCAATCCTTGGGGGATAGACTTAAGCTTTTGCATGTCTATTAAGCTCTCTGCTTGATGCAGCACGCTCTTACTATCCCGAAATTGTTGTATGTTCGAGGATGGCCCCATGCTTCTCATCCAGTCTCTTGGAGTCATTTGATTCAGTCCAAATATCTCTTCGGGAGTCTGTCTGCAACATCTCACTGAATGACGATATGTGGCTGCAAGTCCTAGTCTGGGGATCAGGAGTGCAAATTTGCTTGCCCCGTCAGCATTTCTTGCCTCTGCTGTGGGTTGTGCTCCTCTCCTCTCCTCTCTACTTCCACTAAGTTGCTCAGATGCCATGCCCACTCTCCACACAGATGCCCTCCAGGTCTGGAGAAATTTCTCCAACAGTAATCCACCTTCTGGTTTAGATGCCACAAAGCAGAGGAGTTGGCACATTCCAACAGTTAAAGCATCTTATAAATCTCCGCTTCAAAATTCCAAAGCTAAGTCCTGGGCTCGCCTTTTGGCTGCTCACAAAAAGGAATCCGGTGCTAGGCTGACTACTCAATCCACCTGTCTCTGCAATTGGCTTGTGTATGGATGATGATACCATGCATGTTGCCACAGGTATGCGTATAGGTGCACCTTTGTGTGTGGCACATTCTTGTAAAAACTGTGATAAAGCTGTAGACGAATCCGGCCTACACGGCCTCAGCTGCGAGAAGAGCCAGTAACATATACCACGTTACTCCAATCTCAACCAGATCATCCATAGAGCACTGTCATCTATCCAGGTTTCTTCAACTCTGGAACACCGGAGACTTTTCCGTTCAGATGGCCACAGACCAGATGGCCTGTCACTAATTCCTTGGTGTCATAGCCGCTCCTTGGTGTGGGATGCCACCTGCAGAGACATGCTTGCACCTTCCTACCTCCATTAGAGCTCTGTTAAGGCCGGGGCAGTTGCTTATGAGGCTGTGGCACAGAAAAGCTGACAGTATGATGATCCCTGTACCTCACACCACTTTGTCCCTTGGCATTCGAAACATCTGGAGTATTCAGTGCTGAATCATTGGTTTTCCTGAAAGATCTAGCAACTCGAACACAGCAACACAACCGTGATTCATTAGCCTACATTAAATTATTCCAAAGGATATCAGTGTATGCATCCAAAGATTTAACTGTGCATCACTATTAGGAACTCTATGTAATGTCTCTAACTAGATCTCATGCATGTGGTTGCATGTATTGCTTTTTCTTTTCTCTGTTTTTTTCAATGATTGAATAATAATATATAATATATGACTGTATTGTGTGCAATACTCATGAACTTTTTCATACAGTAATTGATGTAATTTACACACTTAGTCTATTGAATGTAAGAATGGTATGCAATCTGATAGAGTGCATGGGGATGTGCTGTATTGTAAGCAAACCTTCCGGTTCTTGGCATTTCCTGGGTTTGACACATTTTTTGCCATCTTTCAGAACCTTCCCTACAGGACAGGCACAACCAGGTTTACAATCTTTAGGACAAACAGGATTGGGTTCTTCACATGTTCCAGTGCAAGGAGCACATTCAAAGTACTTCTGTCCTTCTATATCACAAGCTATACAATTGTGTGTAGGGGGGGGGGGGGGGGCAAAAGAGAACATGATACCATAAATCATGAAAAGATTGCTGTTGCAGGTGAAAATTCCTTTGCGCAATGTTTTCAAGACGCAATTGTGTAAGTGCTAGTATATTCTTGCTATGGAATCTAAAAATTCGTTATGTTTTAAGTGCAATATGTTGTGAATAGCACCAAACCGCAATCTATTACATACGCATTGCCAATCTTTTCATGACTTACGGTATAACGTATATAGCATGTCAATATTATAGTATAGTCAACGACATGACACATATGCATATTATTGAGATATGATTTTATGGCAAACCTTTGGGACATTCATCAATGTTGACACAATGGGTCCCATCTTTCACAACCTCCCCTACAGGACAGGCACAGCCAGGTATACAAACTAATGGGCAAACAGGATTGGGTTCTTCACATGTTCCAGTACAAGGAGCACAGAAGAATTTCTTCTGTCCTTCTATATCACAAGCTATACAATTGTGTGTAGGAGGGGGGGGCAAAAGAGAACATGATATACTTTAGTTTAGTAGAAAATGACAACGTATATAGCATGACAATATTTACTATGGTATAGTCAACGACATGATGCATATTATTTAGATATGATTTATGGCAAACCTTTGGGACATTCGTCACTTTTGATACAGATCCCTTCATTCAAAACCTTCCCTAAAGGACAGGCACAGCCAGGCCCACAAGTTAGAGGGCAAGCAGGGTAGCGATTTTCACATGTTCCAGTACAAGGAGCACACTCAAAGTACTCCTGGCCTTTAAATGGACATTCTACATTAGGGAAAGAGAAAATAAATGTGCATCATGTATACATATATATTTAGACTAATCTAATTTCATTCACACATGTCATTGCCAAAGTTTGTGTACTCATGACACATAAGTTAGTCAGGAGATGAGGGAGCCTTCACATATTGAAGAAAGAAAATAATAATAATATCATATCATGTTGAGGTGTACCTTATGCTACACCAAAAATCATCATGTCTCTGGACAACCCATGTACGTTTGCATGCACATGCATACATAGATAAAATTACTAAACAAGTAATTTCGGGTAAAAAACCCATAGGACTGCCGTCCCTCGTCCCGAATTACTTGCAATATGTTATAACAGTTTTTATCTCTGCAGGTTTACGAAGGGGTTTTATCCTTCAGCTTTGAATTTTTCGCCTTTGTTGCAATTTTGAAGACATTTCACTGCATTTTGGCAGTTTCAGCCACGGTTGTATCCTGAAGGTTACAACGTGCATCCTAAAAAGTCTGTATATTATATATTCTAACTTAACTGGAACCCAATGAACACGAAATTCAAAGGACTGATGAACCGTATTCGTGTTGTCAGAATTTCATGTTATCAGACAAATAGGAATACTAGGGGCATTTGCAGTGGCCATTTTCTGCTTTCATGTTAACCAAAATTTCACGTTAAGCCAGTTTCTGTTAAGTGGGTTCCACTGTACATTATATTATGCAATACTTATTATGGAAAACAGTATAATAATTATAATAGAATGTATAATCACCAGATGTCATGATTGCAGGGCTGTGTAAGCACTCACCAGGATGTTCCTCAGGAGGTGATTCTCCTTCCATTCTGACCACAGAGAGACAGACCATGGTGGTCAGCAAGACCAAGTAGAACAGATTTTTCATTCTTCTCACCTAATTACAAACTGAGATATGTTGAGTATATACCTTACTTTGTGGAAAAACTTGACAATTAGTATTGTTATATGGATCCAAATATACAAGAGTGAATTTTGGTGGGTTTCGAGCTGACACTAGATCTGTCCACTACTTTTATACTCTTCAGCATCCATGCACCAGGTACTAACTGGCTGCTATGCACACTGGATTGAAATATATACATATTCATAGCCTATTATTAATTACATAATATTAACCTTATCTACATTAAAGCAATGTACATGGCATTGCACAGCCATTGACAGCACAATGAAACTTTCATTAAAGGTCGCCTCCTTTATCAGGACACCAGGGCTCGGCCCCATTTGAGATCCCTCACATTGACATGTGTACGTATACATGCTGAAATCTCTGAAATATGGGAACCTCCATGCAGCTTACTGCATGTGGTCCCAATGCTGTCTGTACTATAAACTTTAAATTAACACACAACACACACACATATAACACAATCATCAACACGATTACACACACATTCGTGGGCACACATGCATATACATAAGACACATGCACATGCATGCATGTCATACATATATGCATCTATTGTCATTTATAATCAATTGCTAACACTCATGAACACACACACACACACATGCACACACACATGTACACACACACACACACACACACACACACACACACACACACACACACACACACACACATACACATACACACACACACACACACATGCACTCACATGCACACTGACGAGCACACACACTGGCACGCCCACTCACACACATATGTACAATGTCATATATATGCATACTTGCACACACACTCATATTATACATATAGGTGGTCCACCGTAAATACATGAAGGTGTGAGAGGTTGTATATAGTGCAATGCATGTAGTATACATGCAGGTGTGAGTGGTCCACACTAATACAATTATGAATGGTCCACACCACCTACATATGGCTATCAGTGGTCCACACTAAACACAGGTTTGAGTGGTTCACACCAAACACAGGTGTGAGTGGTCCACACTACGTATACGCACAGATGTGAGTGGTCCACACTACGCACAGGTGTGAGTGGTCCACACTACGCACAGGTGTGAGTGGTCCACACTACACATAGGTGTGAGTGGTCCACACTACATACACAGGTGTGAGAGGTCCACACGACATACATAGGTGTGAGTGGTCCACACTACACACAGGTGTGAGTGGTCCACACTACATACAGGTGTGAGTGGTCCACACTACACACAGGTTTGAGTGGTCCACACTACACACAGGTGTGAGTGGTCCACACTATACACACATGTATCAGTGGTCCACACTACACACAGGTGTGAGTGGTCCACACTACACACAGGTGTGAGTGGTCCACACTGCACACAAGTGTGAGTGGTCCACACTACACACAGGTGTGATTGGTCCGCACTACACACAGTTGTGAGTGGTCCAAACTGCACACAGGTGTGAGTGGTCCACACTACACACAGATGTGAGTGGTCCGCACTACATACAGGTGTGAGTGGTCCACACTACACACAGGTGTGAGTTGTCCACACTATATACAGGTGTGAGTGGTCCAGCGGTGCTGTTGTTAGGTGAAATGCATGTGAAATGCATGTGGAAAGACTTTGTTTTCGATCGATACACTGCTCACGACTTACAACACATACACATTTGCACAGAATCTGGTTGAATGAGCCCATTTCTAACAACCTCAGTCATGCACTGCTCATTCACAGCTCAGCTACTATTGTGCTAAATATTGTTTAGGAAACTGCATGCGTATATATATTATGGTCCTCACACATGGTGTCAGATATACACATGGAAGTACATTATAATTGTCAGGTTGTTGTGTATTTATCTGGACAGTCAAATTACCGGCCATGTCAACTTTTTGACATAATAATTATTGCAAAGTTTCGCCCACTCGGGCTTCTTCTGCTTCTTAGCCTGAAGAAGCCCAAGAGGGCGAAACGTTGCAATTATTTTGCCAACAAATAGACGTGCGTAATTTTCCCAGACAAATAGACAACAACCTATTAATGCTCAGCATGTCCACTAAATTCTGTCAGCGTACATTAATTGTCCTCACAGGTTCCAGTGCA
>CAUJGJ010000166.1:487500-505000 GCA_963170055.1 Halisarca cf. caerulea | reverse complement strand
TTTGCATGTGTGTACAATATTTTATATGCATGTACACATGTGTAAATGATTATATGTGTTTGCATGCTTGCACATAATGATATAATATGAATGTATATATTTGCCAAATATTCTGTTATACACTTACTAGGAGGAATCAGCACAGGAGGTGGATTAGGAGCACGTGTTATCAGCACAGGAGGTGGATTAACAGCAGCTACAGGTGGAAATAGCACAGGGCCTTCTCCATTCACACCAACCGCAGAGAAACAAACCGTGACGATAGTCAAACCGAAGTAAAATAGACTTTGCATTTTACTGAGCTGGTGAACTTAACTGGCTTGAAGTTATGGGTTGAGAGTGAGTAGTTACAGTTTCAAAATTCCTTTGAAATCCTGCGGTGTTTAGAGGTGATTATCTCTATCTAAATGGCTTCATTTATAGGCCTAACTTCCCATTGAACCTGGCACTTGGTGGCTATTACTTGGGTTGACTGCACTTGACTGTGGGATACAGTTTTATTATATAATATTATGTTTCATACCACATTCAATTTGCAATTTATTAACACACCAGTGAGGGCTCAGAGCATTCTCTATAGATATAGAGCATACAGCAACAACGTGTAGATCCAGACATTATTTGCATGGACCCCTACATTCGCTAAAAGTGAAGGGGGGAGGTCCCCCCAGTTACCTTGTTCCTATACACTTATGAGATGGCAGAACGCATTCACTTCACGATTTACGCGGTTAATCTACACATGTGTTAGCGAAGGATAGCAACAACATCCAATATTGTAATGCCTAATAAGTGAAACATAATATATTGAACCACAGTTTACCACTTTTGCATTAGTACATGATCATGTATATATCTGAATCTGTATCATAGTTTCACACAATGTAAGTTGTTATAATTATTAAAGCTATTCAAGATTCAGGAGTCCTACACACTATATGGAGTGTATATTATAATACATATTACTATGTACAATACAATTACAATCTGCTATATATATATAGAGGCACATACCAGGTGTGAGTGATCCACACTACACACAGGTGTGAGTGGTCCACACTGCACACAGGTGTGAGCGTTCCACACTACACACAGGTGTGAGTGGTCCACACTACACACAGGTGTGAGTGGTCCACACTACACACAGGTGTGAGTGGTCTACACTACACACAGGTGAGGGTGGTCCACACTACACACAGGTGTGAGTGCATGGTCCACACTACACACAGGTGTGAGTGGTCCACACTACACACAGGTGTGAGTGGTCCACACCACACACAGGTGTGAGTGATCCTCACTACATACAGGTGTGAGTGGTCCACACTACACACAGGTGTGAGTGGTCCGCACCACACAAAGGTGTGAGTGATCCTCACTACACACAGGTGGCAGGTGTGAATGATCCTCACTACATACAGGTGTGAGTGGTCCACACTACACACAGGTGTGAGTGGTCCACACTACACACAGGTGTGAGTGTTCCACACCACACACAGGTGTGAGCTGTCCACACTACATACAGGTGTGAGTGGTCCACACCACACACAGGTGTGAGTGATCTCACAACTCACAGGTGTGAGCGGTCCACACTACACACAGGTGTGAGTGGTCCACATTACACACAGGTGCATGTGAGTGGTCCACACTACTAGGTGTGAGCCAATAACCAATGACTATACTACTAAGGTACCCATAACAAACAGGGACACAGACAATTATACAAAAGTAAGTGAAATAAATACTGTAGTAGTAAAACATCTGGGCAGATTAATGAGTTTGGCAGATTATCCAAATGAATTTGTAGTCTTGTAATAATTCATGTACAAATCCAATCCATGCGTGGACGATAGGGGGCGGGGGGGTTGGGAGACAAAACAGTGGTGGGTTAATGAAAATTCTCTCTACTTGAAAATTGCCGCATAAATTGAATGCTAATTGGATAACTAATTAAAGGTAATCTACAATTTTGAAATAATTAAGTATAGAAAAATGGCATTGTCATTGTCAAGAAATTGTAGGAGAAGCAAAGGATTTGGATAAGTCACTGTGGGGAATTAATCAGACATTCCCTTATTAAATCTTATACATGGTATTATGCAATCCTGCATGCACAGTGATTTGTGCTTGTACAAGATCTGCATGCCAAGGCTTGGTAGACATGTTATGGCATGTCCACCATGTGTAACATGGGTGCATTTCAGGACCTTGGTAGATTATGGCCCACCCATGCACCCTCGATCTCTCCAGGAGAATAGTTGGATGATACATGCACTTTGCATACAGTGTATCTGGTATGTGGCTTCATCCCCATATTTGATCAACTTGAAGAATACGCTTAATTGCCTTTCCGCCCACGGCAGTGTAGAAATAAATTCCACCATACTATGATAATATTCATACTTCTGTTCTGTCTCTTTGGTTGCCATTTATCATTGCTATTCTTTATTCTTTCCTTTTCTCAATTTTTCATTTAATATGTGATGATTTAATCATAATATAATGTAAATTACTATACAATAATCATTTCAGTTTGCTTTGCTAGGTTTTAATTATTCTTGCTTGGTTGTATGTTTAAATTATTGGCTTCAATGTGTGCCTGAGTAGCAGCCTATAAGGATCCTAAAGTTTATTATGTGGTCTAATGCGCATACAGGTGTGTACATGTCGCACACAGGCTACGAGAAGCTAAAAGGACACACATATTATAATAATCCATTTCTATATCATTGTATTGTAATTATTTTTAGCTTGATTGTACATTTACAGCAATTTTGTGTACATAGCAGTGATACAAGTTAATATACCTCACTAGCTGTCCCATGGATGCTTTGAATATAATATTATTATATAATAGGTATGATATATAATTATAGGGGGTATGGGTTGATGCAGCTTATATACCACTAGTACTGCATAATGCCGATTAGTCTAATAATGCTTAACATGCATTCACTGGCCCTTGCTTTAATTTTGTGGTACATTGGAGTCATTGAAGCTTGAATCACAGCTGGACTTGACTAGTGATCAGTTGTTGTTGCAGGAATAATTGTGGTCTGAGGTTTGCTTGCTGCTAAGCAAATCATGCAGTTTTTGAGTATATTGAACCCAGTCATGAGTAATTAACCTACATGCAGTGCAGCTCCATACCATCACCTTTGACCCCCATAAAGTCAATACATGCATGCTTATCTCCATCAACTTTATATTCTACGTTTGTAATACAATTGTGCCTTAAAATATTTCCATTGTGCATTCATGACTGGTCAGTTTCCACCAGACTATAATTATGTACACTCTAAATCCTCTTACTTGCAGTCTATATAATTTTACACTAAGTCTTGCTTAAATTATGGTTCGCATATAGTTCATTGCACCCTCATGCAGCATATCCTTAATTTCTAATATCATTGATTTAGTCAGCTATAACATTACATTCAATTTGCACTCGAGCAGTTATGTGGTGCCACCTCTCGCTCATGTGGTTCACGCAAGCACTTCCCGCATAAAATGGAGCCATGGCATTATGTTACGGTTAAACTGCCGGTATTGTATGTGGTTTAGATAAACCGTGTAGGCTTGAAGCCTATATGCTCTGCATTTGGACCTGCATGTCAAAATATATGGGTGCTTTTAGTAATTTATAGGTATAATATATATATATATATATATATGTATATATATATATATATATATATATATATATATATATATATATATATATATATATATGTATATATATATATATATATATATATATATATATATATATATATATATATGTATATATATATATATATATATATATATATATATATATATATATATATAAATATATATATATATATATGTATATATATATATATATATATATATATATATATGTATATATAAATGCACTAATTATATATATAATATTATGATAGTGCATGCACTGCAGCATAATGAAGCATGATGCAAAGAGTCCATGCAAACTACACTAAGGACTTCTATGGGCATTTGTATGCTCTCGTAGCCCGCTGTTCGCCTCTATGTGTTCATTTGCATGTTCCACATGCACTCCTTCTATCTCTGAGTCACATTCAACAAAGCAGGGACTAGGCACCATCACAATGCTGTCCTCTATTGTGTCCTCTTTAGTCTTTTGCCTCAATCTTCTGTCCATACACAAGCAGAGCTTGCACACTGCAATAGCCAGTAGTAGCAATCCAATGAGTACAAATCCTCCAAGCAACCAAGCCAGGAGATCTGTCATAGTGAGAATATTGAATATATATAATGAGTCCTTCACATTTTAAAATTTGTAATGCATTTGCCATGCAAGGTCTACATTTTACTGTGTAGATGTGTGATAATACTATAATAATATACAATATATCTTATACATATATATACATAATTTTAATTTAAGTAATTAAATAGCAGCAAGAAAGCACAGGGAATAAAACGAATAAACATCACATAATAATATAATTCACACAGTACAACAACCATTAATGGATACAGCATTGAAATTTTGCATGCAAACACAGATTTTTTGACACAGTTTCAAATAGGTGAGAGGATCATGTGAAATGTAGTGGGATCTTTGTAATCATTGAGATCATAAAAAATCATATACCTGCATACATGCATACATATACATATATATGTATATAAATATATATATTAGATAGATAGATAGATAGATAGATAGATAGATAGATAGATAGATAGATAAATAGATAGATAGATAGATAGATAGATAGATAGATATACATATAATATATATATAAGTATATATGTAAATTAAGTCTGTAAATTAAGGACACCACTGGGACCACTGCAATATGTCCTGTATATGGAGGTGTCCTTCTTTTAGAGAGTTCAAATGTAGCATGTCAATATGAAGAATTTCAAATGGGACACAGCAGTGGTGTCCTGTTTAGGAGGTAAACATGTTACTCCCCAAGCAGCCGTGTAGTAACTAGTACATATTTATATATATATATATATATATATATATATATATGCTATGCTTGCGCCATCCGCCTTTTTGGCATCCGCTGCTGGCTCCTCCTCCATCTCTAATATGATCCTCCCAGATAGATGCCTCATTGAAGACTACACCCTTCAGCAAGAAGCTTTGGAAATCTGGCATGCCAGCAACTCAGAGGATCCTCCATCAGGACCGAAGGCAACCCAACAGAAGGCCTGGGACACGCCAGTGATTGCTGGTGTATTTTCATCACTTCTCCACGAGGCTTCCCCAAAGTGCAGAGCATGTTTGCTTGCAGCTCAGAAGAAGGAGAGTGGTGCCTGGCTAAATGCCCCCCCCCCATCTCTTCTTTGGGTTTGCACTTGGAAGACACAGTCATCACCACTGCAGTTGGTCTTCGTCTGGGTACTCCCCTCTGCTTGGAACACACTTGCCAGCATTGTGGACAGGATGTTGATGTCAGTGGAACACATGGCCTGTCTTGTCGGAGAAGTCAAGGTCGAATCCCTCGCCATTCGGCCCTCAACGACATCATTAAGCGTTCCTTGGCAGCCATCAACATCCCTGCTACCCTGGAACCAAAAGGTCTCTGCCGTGGCGATGGCAGAAGACCGGATGGAGTTACACTCTTCCCATGGAAGAGTGGCCGGGCTCTTGTTTGGGACGTGACTTGTCACGACACCTTTGCCCCTTCGAACATCCCACTATCCTGTTCATCTGCTAGCCATGTTGCTAATGAGGCTGCCAAGATCAAGTGTAGGACATATACTGATTTGAGGTAGTCTCATCACTTCGTCCCATTGGCCATGGAAACCATGGGTGTCTTTGCAGAAGATACCCATGCATTCCTCATTGAGATTGCCCGGCGCCTACGATCACAAAGTGGTGACTCACTAGCCTTTCCAAGGCTCTGTCAGCGGATTAGTGTTTGCATCCAGAGATTTAACTCAGTATCTATTTTGGGCACTTGCCCTGTGTCTTAATTTTGTGCATTGTTAGCCTTAATATGTGTTCTTTGATTAATTTCTATTTTTATTTTAATCATCTGTACGTGTAGTGTCGTGTTTTCCTTGCTGTACTAATGTTTTTGCAATAATAATTATATATATATATATATATATACATATATATATGAGTGTGTGTAGATATATAATAATTCAAACATATATTACCTTAGCTAAAATTATAATTATGCAATTTTCCAAGACTTTGTGCATGTATTTTTACATTATTATATTATTATATAATATTATACCTATGACTTACCTTCCACGATGACTGACATAACAGTTGTGCTAGCACTAGATCTTGTGTAGTGAACTGGGTTGTCAGCAGTGGGTGGTTTAGCAGATAAGTTGGACATATTGTCTTCTCCCTCTTTTAGAATGCCGTGTGCAATATAGTCCCTTTATACACAAAAAGCAAAATACATGTTTTGACATAATAACTTTGTCACACAGCCAACCAGGATGCTGATAACTTCAAAGTGTACATTCAATTTGCCCTTTTAACATGTTCATAACAGTACATGTATAGTCTACAATAGGAGAGAAAGTTGTATACCTTAGTGATTGATGTGTTAAGCATATTATTTTGCCATTCAATCCACAATTTAAAGTCTGATCTTATCTATAGCATTGAGCTTCACACTTAACCATGCATGCAAACCTTATGCACAGAAACACATTGTCAATTACAACTCTATTCCATAGTGTGTATAGTGTATGTGTAGGATCGATGTTGTGCACCAGTATGCATGCAGCTACAGGTGGGTACTCTGGCTCTACATTATACATTCAGTTGTAAAACAATTTATATGTACACCAACATACTATTAGATACCATGCATGCTATATTGTCTACCCTCACTGTCAATATTGAGATACGTGGTGCGAAAGAAGATGGCGGCTTCGAGGTTCTTTGCGATGCTGAGACGCTTGGTATTTCTTGCTCTAGTGTTCATATCTACCGGTTTTATTGTCAAAAATGAGGCTCAAGATGGCGGCGACCATGTGGTGGTGAGGAGCGAAAGGACGAAGAGTTATCTTTTATATAGAAATCATTACCTTGCACACAGTCAGCTATGGGGGAGAGAGGAGAAGCTTGGGAAGTATGAGAAGAATTTGGAGACTTTGTTGAGAATGATGCGAAATGACTAGTGACGACTTAGAATATAATTACAGCTGACGGCAAGGACACATACAGCTCAAACTCCCACTCACGCAGTGGCCAGCTGGTGGAGCCTCAGCAGTTGGAGGAGCTTTTTTCTCTCGACCCTGCCAGAGCCGAAAGAATGCACTACAGCGTCAGTCTTCAACCGACACTGTAGTCTTTCTCCCAATCGGGAACTCCGGGGTACATAAACCCTGTAGCGGACCCATATTATTGTCACCACATGCATGATTTTTGTAAACTCCTTTTGGCAATAATATAACATTTCCAATAAATTGGTAGTTTTTTCGGCATCTATACTGCGAAATCTCGGTAAACGCCGTCCTTCACACCGGCCTGGAAGTGGATGTCCTTCGGAGATGCAAGTTGTCGTTACACTGTTCTTGTTCTGTTGTTTGGTAATTCTGCTTTCTTTCGTTGTCTGTGTGCTTTGTTGGTTGCCTGTACCTGTGTCTTGTCCTGATTGTTTTGCTTTTGCTACTTCTATCTGGGGACGTTGAGTTAAACCCTGGCCCGAGTGTGCCTGTATCTGTGAAGATGAAAAACCTAAAGATTATCCACCTAAACACACGCAGTCTCCTCTGCCACTTTGATGAAATTCAGTCTCTTGTTCTGTCCCACCATCCTGACATATTTGCTGTTACTGAGTCATGGCTTAATCCATCTGTATCTGACACTGAAGTGTGTTTCCCAGGTTTTCGTCTATTTCGTTGTGACCGTTCCCGCTCTGGTGGTGGAATTGCTGTATATGTTGCTGATCACCTATCATGTTGTTCTCTCCCACACCCCACTGGTACACCAAGTGATGATGTTGAATATTTGTGGCTCTCAATTAGCTCCTTTGGATCGTCTTCAACCTGCTTTGTTTTGGGTTGCATTTATCGCCCTCCAAGTTTACCCTCTAGCTCTGTGGAATCTATGTGCTTAAACATTGAGTCAATGTTGGTGTCTCACAAGCATGTTGTTGTCTGTGGTGATTGGAATATTGATTTCTCGGACAAAAATCATTCCCTCAGTGTCACCAAGAAACTCCAAAACTTCATCACCTCCCATTCTCTTTCTTGTCCCATCTCTGATCCTACTCAAATTTCTGCCTCGCGCTGCTCTATCATTGCCTACTTCCTCTGTACCTCAGATATCTCCATCTCTAAATCCACTGTTCTTGACTGTTCTGTCTCTGACCACCTACCAATCCTTCTATCCATTGATTGGTCTACTCCCACACCCCCTCATAGAACAATTACCAGGCGATCTTTTAAGCACTTCTCTTCCTCTGCCTTTAATGCTGATCTAGTTTCTGTTCCTTGGTTTTTGATGAATCTCTTTGATGATGTTGATGATAAAGTGTTTGTATTTACGTCCCTGTTCACTGATACCCTTAGCTATCATGCACCTATTAAAACCGTTCGAGTGAAGAAAAACCGTGCCCCATGGATCTCTAAATCGATACGGGATGAGATGGATAAACGGAACAAGCTTCAGAAAAGATTCTTGTCTACCAGAGCTACCTCTGACTGGGATGAGTACAAACTTCAAAGGAACTTAGTAGTTGCCCTCCAGCGTAAAGCAAAGATTGAGTACTTTCGTAATCTCATAAGCAAGAATGCATCAACAACCTCACTCTGGAACACACTGAGAAGTGCTCTTCCATTGTCTACCTCCTCACACAACTGGAACTCCCTCAGGTCAGACATCAATTCTTTTGCTAACTCTCTTAATGATCACTTTGTCAACATCTGTTCAGTTCCTCAAATTCATCTCTTCCCTCCCCCACCTGCTCCTATTCTCCATCATCATGCTTGCACCTGTCCCCTGTAATTCCTGAATGGTGTGAGAAGGCCTTGGCTACCATGAAATGCAGTTCAGCTAATGGAGTTGATAGTATTCCATCCCACCCTCTCAAGATTTCCCGATCCATCATCTCCTATATCCTCTTGCATCTATAATCAATACTTCAATTTCCTCTTCCCGGCATGCACCTTTCCTCTCTCATGGAAGTGTAGCTTAATATGATCGTAACTGCGTAAATAACTACTGCCCAATTTCCATCTTACCAGCTTGTAGCAAGATCTTAGAAAAGCATAAAAGATCAACTTTCCCATCACTTTGAGTCCAATGCCCTACTCTATATACTCCCACCAATCTGGATTCGTTCTGGCCACTCCACCTCAAGTCTTCTCCTCTATTGTACTGATTTATGGTTTAAAGCACTAGATAACAGGCAGTATGTAGCAGTTCTGTTCCTCGATGTCTCCAAGGCCTTCGATACTGTTAATCACTCTCTTCTCCTCTCTAAACTCAGGCATCTTGGTCTCAGTGACTCTTGCCTTTCTTGGTTTTACTCATATATCTCTGGTCGCTCACAGATTACTTCCATCTCTGGCATACACTCTTCTCCCGGTTATCCCTCTTCTGGTGTTCCACAGGGTTCTGTTCTGGGTCCAACTCTGTTCTCTGCCTTTATAAATGATTTCCCTGATGCCCTTCCTCCCAATTCTACTGTTCTGTTTGCAGATGATACTACCATCTTTGTCACTGGTGAAGACCCCAAATTACTCAATGACTCCCTACAGTCCTGTCTAGACCTTGCTGAAATGTGGATGTCTGCCAATGGTTTAAGACTCAATGCCTCTAAAACCAAGTGTATGATGATACATTCACCAAGATCTAGAGATCCTCCACCATCACTAAATGTCCACCTGAATGGCAGTAGAATTGAGCAGGTAGCTGAGTTTAAGTTCCTGGGTGTGATTATCAGTTGCACTCTGTCTTGGTCAAATCACATTGGCTATGTTACCACCAAACTATCTAAGCGTGTCAATCTACTTAGACGGCTTTCCTGTTTTCTCCCTTGCTCCTTTCTTGTTCTGTTTCTTAAATCTTATATACTTCCACATGTTGACTACTGTGATGTTGTTTGGGATAGCTGTACAAAACAAGACTCAAGTCGTCTACAGAGGTTGGTCAACTATGCCTGTCGCATTGCTTTGCACCGCCCTCGGCTCTATTCCTCTGCTGCCTTATGGGAGGAACTAGGCTTGTCATCACTTGCTTCACGCCGGAAGCTCCACCTGGCTGAGCTCATGTACAAGTGTCAAAACTCTCTTGCTCCTTCCTACTTGTCGACCCTATTTCACACTCCCTCACATAGCTACTCCACTCGAACAAGAACCCTAGCCAATCTTCCTCTCATCAAGTCCTCCTTCGGTCAGCGTTCCTTTAGCTTTTTAGGGACATCATTGTGGCGTTCTTTTCCCCCCTCTGTACGTGCTGCTGACTCCTTGCCGCAATTCTGAAGATTGGCTTCTACCTTTATTGCTTCTAACTAACTGCATGTGCATAATTCTGCATGTCATTGACTTCTAACAATCTGCATGTGCATGGCTTACATGACTATTTAGTAACAATAATTCAAATTATGTTAACTTTTCTTTTCTTTTTTTCATTTTTACATTGTTTGTACTGTTTGCAGGGCGCCTAGTGTAGTAGCCATTGGCTAAAGGCTTCCCCTGAGTAAATAAGCTTATCCTATCCTATCCTATCCTATCCAACATGTACCAGATATAATACAAGTGCAACATTCAGGGTTCCATTGTAGGGAGAAGACCGAGCGGCAAACATACAAACTCATGCAACATACACACTTGCTCATAAACGTTTACGTAAACATGGAAGGCAAAGGGAGAGGGCAATAGCTCACTTTAGTGAATGACATATGGTGGAGTGCAGATAATGTGTTTAAACATAATGATAGGAGTATGAAAATTTCAATTTCTGAGATGGTGGAAGAGGGGCTCTGCATGGGTACATGCTCTTGAAAGTCAAAATTTATTATATTAGGCTATATATTTTACTAAATTGACGTAAGCTGATGCTGTTTCACCATTTGCATGTGTAACATTACTTCATATTGAAATAATCTACAAGCATAGCTTTGTTGCAGTTATGGACACACTCTATACAAAAGCTTGAAGAAAGCAAATGGTGCATAGCTGATTTGCAAATGTGTACTAGATCGATCTCGGAAATTAATAAGAATTGGGATGGCAAAATAAGGCTTCCTCATACCAAACAATACTACGGTATGTAGACTAAATCTTTTGGTGTAGATATGCTTGATCCACCCAACCCCCACTGGATTGAACCTTCACAATCATTGTGAAGACATTGTGGCCAACGGTTTGTCAGGCAGTGGATCTATATGTATTTAAACTTAATAGGGTTTATTGCTACAAAGCATTTCGCCATTGTGGTCTCAAACCGTATTATAATTCATACTATTCTTGATCTTAAATGTTAACTCTAGCATACATGTACATATGAAGTGCCAAAGAACCAACTTGAATTTGTTAAAGCTTGATAACATTCTATACTGCATATTTAAATAAATAGTGGTAGACTAGATTTTATCAAAGGCTCACTTTATCCTTGAACTGAGTAGAAAGAAAGGTACTTCTCAGAGGGTTCACTTCTCTCTCTCTCTTTCTCTCTAGGTGCATGTACGTGTACATGGTACGTGGTTTTAATTTTGAAGTTGGAACAGGGATGTACTTCCTCCTATATGTGATGTCGACTGTTACACCTCAATGCTCACACACCTTGTAAGTGACTACACATAGGCACACTTATGGTTACATACATATACATAAAATGTGACTGACTATAGTTACTTCATAATATACCATACATGATACACATGCACATGCATTAATACAGTGAAACCTCCCAAAACAAGGATGCCTAGGGTACGACACAATTTCAGCTGAATATGTTCTTTGTAGAGAGGTTATCCTCTTGGGAGGTTTAAAATGTATTGTAGGAATTATATCCTGGGACTGCAAATCATGTCCATTGTAGAGAGGTTTATTATACTGTGTCCTTACTTGGAAAGGTCCACTATCGGAGGTTTCACTCTATGTACTAAATACGTAATAATTATAATTTACTATATTTTTTGTAATGATATGCCTTAGGCCAGCCAGTATATACATGGGTGGCATTAGTCTAGCTGCTAGCCCCTACTTTTACCCTTTGCACGGGCTTCTCCTCACCCACTCAGGAGAAGTATGGGGCTAGCGGCTAGACTAGAGTAATATATAAATGCCAGCGAATTTCCAACAGTGTGGGAAGTATATAAAGAGAAGATACACTCCAGTAAAAATAACTATTACTGTTTAACTTAGATCCAAAGGATAAAAACATTATCCAGTTCAGACTCATCTAATTCTTGTAGACAATACAATTCATTGTAGTCAATGATCTTAGCGGAAATCACTAGCCAAAGGAGATTATTTACACCAAACGTTTCGGCAGCCAACTGCTACCTTCATCAGTGGTATGATACAAGAGACAGTGCCTGAGCTTAAATAGTGGTGTATGACAGTTGTTGATGCGAGGTAATGAATAATATTAACTGTGGGTGATGAATAGAGTTAATAGAGATTGTGAGTGATGGTGAAAATATAGGTTTACATCAAGGTCTTGTATACTGTGGGGAGTGTTCCTAGTTCTCTGTTCAGGGATGAGGGTTCCTTCTGGATCATCCAGGATTCCACTAAGCATCTCTTGGATGTGTGTGTACAATTGTCCAATACTTCTGTGCGGGTCCAATCTATTGTGTGTCCTGTTCTTTCTGAGTGTTCGGCTAAGGCTGATGTGGCTATCTTCTTGTCCCTAACTGGACGCTGGTGCTCCTTAACTCTTTGTCCTAGGGTCCTACCAGTCTGTCCTATGTAAACTCTGGGGCAGCTACTACAAGGGATTTTATACACAACACCTGCTTTGTCCTGTAGTGGGGTGGGATCTTTTGGGTGTACTAACATCTGCCTTAGGGTATTGTTTGGCCTAAAGGTTGTCTTAATATCTAGTGGGGCAAGGATACGTCTAATGGCCTCTGAGGTGCCTTTGACATATGGGATTGAAACATAGGTGGAATTAGTAGTTGTAGACTGTGAGGGGACATCTGAGGTCGGCCTAAGCTGGGAGAATCGTTTGATCATTTTTCTGGGATAGCCATTTAAATCTAGGGCATTGTCTACTTTCTGCTGTTCTTCCAATTTCAAACTGGCATTGGAGGGTATGGTCTGGGCTCTATGGTGGAGGGTTCTGACAACAGCTGCCTTATGGGCTGAGGGATGGTGGGAAGAGTAGTCTACGTACTTGTTTGTGTGGGTGGGTTTCCTATATACTGTGGTATCTATGGTGTTGTCAGGATCACCCACAGTTAATATTATTCATTACCTCGCATCAACAACTGTCATACACCACTATTTAAGCTCAGGCACTGTCTCTTGTATCATACCACTGATGAAGGTAGCAGTTGGCTGCCGAAACGTTTGGTGTAAATAATCTCCTTTGGCTAGTGATTTCCGCTAAGATCATTGACCACAATGCCTTTTCTCAATACAATTCATTGTATTATAATAAATCATGCATGCACAAAAGCATGCACACACACTAGACTAATGCATGCATGCACACACATACACACACACACACACACACACACACACACACACACACACACACACACACACACACACACATGCACAGACATGGACGTACGCATATGCATGCACAAACACATACACACACATTTAACATAATCATATATTCCTAAATGATCTGGAAGGGTGCAGTGCAGCCTTACTGAGCACAAGTCATAGGTGTAGGAAAATGTTTTAAGTTGGGGGAGGGGGGGGAGGACAACATGACACATCTAAGGTAACATAGTTATCGATTTCAATATACTATAAATGCATTAAAGATAACATAGTGCATGTCACTTGCATACTACCATGCATGTGCAACCAAAACTCTATCCTACTATATGAAGTACAGATGCTGTGTGAGACACAAATAGAAAAAGCTAAACTGTTTGCAAATAAAGTTAAAAACATGCATGTAAGTTAAGATTCTCTTTAGCAGAAGCTGCCAAATTGTCGTTATCTGCATGAATTGGCATCAAATCGACTTATCATTTCATTACTTTAGGAATTGAAAGATAAAATGAGCGTCGTTCAAAACAAACCCGTTCGTTCGTGCAGGCAAAAAGACACCATATATGCAACAGATTGGTTGCACGTGACTAAATTAAATGGCCGCCGGAGCGCTACTGGTTGTGTCCGTTTCAATTCTACGGTTTTAACGTGTTAGGTAGGTATTTATTTATTGAAATTGACTTTACAAGGGTGAAGTATTGTTTCAAATCCCTGGATAGCTAGTATATTATTGAAAACATCTGTTCTAAGAATTTTTTCTACTAAATGGTGATTCCGGCAGCTTGTGGGGGCACTGCCCCCCCCCCCCCCCACCGTCCTTTTGTGGGGGCAAGTGCCCCCACTGCCCCCTAAGCCTATGTAACTTGGATACCTGTATTAGCCTGAGCACATCTGATTCAACCTTACGTGTCATGCTTTCATGCACAGCCACATATTTTATACAGTACATACGTACAGTACAACAGTTCCTGGACAATGAGACAAGTATAACCGGAGGTGACACACATCAGTACAAGGGGAAAACAATCAAGGTTTGAATGAATCCTGTGTTTGATCAATGGCCAGAGGAGTATATTGCATATAATTTGTATGTATTATTGTATACAACTTTTATTTCGAAAAATGCTGACGTCTCAAATATGTAAAGTGGAACCTGACCAATCCGGCACCTCTATAGACCAGCGTTCACCTTATCCAGCCAAGATTCCCTGGCCCTGACTATTAGTTTTAACATACAAACTGACCTCTATATTTAACCCAGCCATGCACCTGCCAATCCAACACTGCATGTTTTTCATTCCCCAATGCATGGGGCTGGATTGAACAGATCATCTGTTACAGCCTGATATTACCATTGGATCTTAGGATGGGCCAAAACTAAGAAATAACTACTCTGACTGATTCACAACACCAGTACATTGAATGATTACCAATCATACACTATAGTCTTATACACCAACCCCCATCTATCTATTTCCTTCGGTACAACAGGTCATCTGCTAACACTCTGCTTCAGATGGAGCAAAGCTGCATGCACTGCAGATGCACGTATGTACAGTTCCATACAAGACCAACAGCATCAATAGTTTTCAACGTTGCAGTAGAATAATCGTAGTTTTGCTCTCTTTGGCAGATAATCACATCTGTTGCGGTCAGGACTCAAACCCAATCATGATACAACAATGCGCCATAATATCACCTCATTGTGTGAAGCATAATTTCGCACTAGCATCATCCATATTAACAGTGAACTCACAATGTCATGAAGTTTCCAAAGTTCTCTGGGTGTATTCGGTGTATATAGCACTGGGTATGGTGGTGCTTAAAGCCAACACGTGGTACTATACACCATGCATACAAGTATTGACTGTGGGTACTCATGAACATTTTAAAATGTTGTGGGTGTGTTTGCATGTGCTGCACAGTACTGCATGGGTATGGTAGTGCTATATATGTGGTATATACTTGTGCCACAAGTACATATCTACAATAGACATTCATGAAAGTTAATGTGCTGTGGGTGTGTCTGTACTGTGTTGTTCTGGGTACGACGGTGCCATGCATGACCAGTATATTTGTCCCTACATGCACTGCACATGTTCACAGTGGACATGTGTTACATTTCCAAAGTGACTGTATAGTCCTCAGTATGATGGTGCTAGGACCACTATTAGGCACAAGCACCACATGTAAACATTTATAGCAAACACACATGTAGTTTCCAAAGTTCTGTGGGTGTATTTGTGTACAGATAAACAAATTATTATGCAACACATGCCCAGCAGTGTACTAACAATAGTACAACACTCAGATACAATAGTAGTTCCTACAATGGTCAGATAATCATGCATCTGGACATCTGATCTAAGAAGGTTGACGTCCAGAGGGTGGTCTGAGGTGCTGATAGCCTTCACCGATGGGGAGTGGTGGGATGACCTTGGTGCTTTGATACATACAGGCAACTGCTGACTTGATGAGACTGTGAGAGGTCCTGCATTTGATCCAACTCGTAGCTGAGTGGTATGGTTGCCTGTGCTTTTCAGCCATGAGACCGCCTAACCTCTTGAGGGTCATGGTGGTTGTGGGGCTGCATCCACTACTATAGTATATGTATGGTGGTGCTATATAAGACCAATACTATAGCACTATATACCACCATACCAGTGCATGGACACATGCAGATGAATTTTCAAAATTCATGAAAGGATGTCGGTAAAGGGCTAGACAGAATTCAATTGGACTGTGGGAACAGTATATGCAAATTCCTACATACCGAATGTATTACGCATAATAATATAATGCTGTGGCATGTAGGAATTTTCACAGTGTGCACTCATCCAACTGATTTCTGTCTGGTCATATACTCATATAGGGCTATCTTGCCCTTTGCATACCTATAGCCGAGTGCCTGTTTTTCCACTTACCCTTAGCCCAAGGATGCTCTTTTGATTATATAAAGCCTTTTTGCCCTGTCCTATGTCAATCCTATTACCATTTTTGAAGGTTTCTGTACACCTATTATTGTACATAATTATACCATTAGACTATTAGGGTTAGAGGATGGTTGGGGTTCAGTACATTAATTATATTGATAAATGCCCACTAAGACGAAAACTTATTGGCCAGACCTGATTTATTGTCTCAGTTCAGTGAATATAATTAAAGGACATCTGTTGTGTGCATAAAATGCAATTCCATTTGACTGAGATTCCAGAAATATAATTATTGCAAATAATTGATTATATAGAGCAAATGATGATTATAGTATTATAAAACTTTTACTGCCTAAATAATATTGCTTCTGTTCAGCAAATAAAGTAATTTCCTTAGCTGCTTATTAATGAATATTCTTACTCCATATCTTTGTTTGCCGTACCAATCTAACAGAAGTCAATAATACGAAATCTCAACTCACACTCATACATATAAAGATAAAATTAACATACATCTTTACATGACTACTCAATGTAATTATTGCATGATATATATTAGTCCTTAAGTATATAACTATATGAACTAATTTTAGTCGAGAAATTAAAGATGTGATAGTTGGGTTATAGGCATAATAAATTGAATATTTTTCTGAATTTCATTATTTTCAAGAATTCCTTCACCAGAAAAAAGTCTGCAACAAACAGCATAATGCCGTCAACACTAACCATGCAACTTCTAGACGCATACGCTGCATGTATGGATTAATTTAAAAATAGGGTAATTGTGTGATTTTGCATTCATACCTTATTTCCTGATCTAGACCTCGTGGACTCTCATTTTAGACCATATGCCACTTCCCGGTGTGACTTTAGCCAAGTTATTAGCATGATAAGCATCCAAACGGCTATCTGGATAACGC
>CAUJGJ010000166.1:477500-480000 GCA_963170055.1 Halisarca cf. caerulea | reverse complement strand
AAGTACACATGTGTCACTCTACATGGGAGAAGTGACAGGTAGATTGGAGACAGCGCGGGATACCACCCCCAATTACACATGAGTGCATACATTAAAAGGACACACTTATGTGAACCTCTCACAAGGCACTGCAATCGGACCGTACCTGGTTCTCAGGCACTTTGTCTGCCGGATAGTTCTTCCCAACAGACAACAATCTCCTTACCTAGTGTGTCCGAACCTGACAAAGACTGGTGGAATAAACAATTACGTGCATAACTACAGTACATACATTAAGTGGACACATGTATGTATGTGCATGCATGTAGACATGTATGCGGAATAATATTGCCTTAGCTACAGTCACACCTAGTTTATCCGAAACTGGTTTATCCAAGAACCTCATTAATATTACATCTGACATTACACTATGAATCACCATCACTATTCTGTGTACAATTTACCCTCATTTATCCTACACTTGGTTTATATCCATCACCTGGTTTATCCAACACCTGGTTTATCCAACACCTGGTTCATCCGACACCTGGTTCATCCAACACCTGGTTTACCCAACACCTGGTTCATCCGACACCTGGTTTACCCAACACCTGGTTCATCCGACACCTGGTTTATCTGACACATTTTTATAAGGAACAAACATGTTCGGACAAGCGAGGGCCCACTGTATGCACATAACATGCAGTGTTAGCTAGAAATAAAGAGCAAATGGTGGATGGACAAAAGTGCCAGCATTATTGTTTGGGTGTACATTTTCAACTTTGCTAAGGCAAATTTTGGGACATACTTATGACTTGGCAACATCATTGTGTGTATCAAATGAGCATTCAGGTAGTGCTCAGCCAAATGTCTGACCCGGCCGGAGATTTCGAGTCGGCCAAAATGCCGAAATGGTTAGATGATTAATGTGTGAATGCTAACCATAATTTCTTACACTGCATATCTATATACGCACATTAGGCAGACACAGATACATGTCAGTATGCACATACAAGACAAAACTGATTTATTGGATTGGGTCATTTTTCTTCCATTTGATGCAGATGCTTTGTAACACTCAATAAAGCTTATAACTGATGTAAAGGAGAGTGGTGGCCATAGTCAAAGTGATCTTACAGAGTTGCTGGGAGTACTATAGTAAGTTATTGACTAGTATGTACAATCAATCACATTTCTCCTTAAGTGTGCATGTAAGATATATATAACATGCATGTACATGTAAGAAATATATTATGCATGGTCTGAAAAACAATAATTATTGGCTTCTAACAGTTCAACATTGCAACCAGAACCGAGCTTACAGTGATAATACAAGTATGGGCAGCCATGTTTCTTCAGCATCATCCCTACTTATGAACCACTGTTATGATTCATCATAAGCGTTTACTGAGGTCCAGCGTAAATGTGTGGCATATAACAAATTCTCTAAAAAAATTTCACTTCCAATTTCCCCAGGCCTACTTCTTTGGTTACTTTGTATTCTAACCCTGTTGAATTTGCTGCCTACTAGTTTTCTGTCATGTGACTCTACTTTTCTCATCAGGTATCATAAGGGATCTAATAATTAGTCATCTTCCCACGGCACTCAGCGGATTCACTCCCAACATAACATTAATTGAGTTGGTGTATTTTGTTCTTGTAGACATAGAGTCCCACCACCGTGAACAGCTGCAATATGCAATGCATGCATTTAGGTTATTTCTGCTAATTTCTAATGTCTTCATTGGTTGTTAAAGAATGCAAGAGGGTCAAAATGGCATATCTCCTATCATGAAAAGCCGGAAATATCGGCTTCAAGAGTACATCATTAAATATTGTCATATTATGTTATAATCTTCAACTGAAAATTCTATATTTTCGTTGTAGGGAAAACAAATCATGTTAATCCTATTTTGTTGTAAAAGAAAGATGAAATTTTCGGTGAGCGTGGAATAACGCATTCTCAGAGAGAGTGTAGCACGTTGTCTCTGATATGAAAAAAACTAAAACTACATAATCACAGAATTATTGAAGCAGTGATGCATTCTGTTTATATTAGCTACATATGTACATAGCTCTTAAACACAGAGTGTAAATTAACAAATGTAAGTGCTTACATTTGTGTGTGAACAAATATTGAAGTAAGAATATAGTAAGTACTAGTTACTACACAGCTTTCGGTCAGTAAACATGTTACTCCCCAAGGAAGCCGTGTAGAAACTAATTTATCTCCTTTTATACTTAAGAAGACAGCTGCTCTGCTATATAGTTGCTGTACATTGCACAAGTTGTTATTGCGACCTTTTGCATGCTAATTGACAACTATTGATTGTTATGACAAACTGGGCGCTTAGGAAATACTGTCCTGACCACATGGCTGGGTATGGAAAATACTACCCATGTGACTCCTTTGATATGTGACGTCATCAGGAGATAATATTGAAATACATGTACACAGAACACAAGATTGGATGAACAGATGCAGGTACTTGAACACATGTATATAATGTTATATATATAT
>CAUJGJ010000166.1:462500-467500 GCA_963170055.1 Halisarca cf. caerulea | reverse complement strand
GCTGCTGAGGGTAGAGGAAGTCATATAAGTAATGGACTCCTTGCAGTTGGTGGACTTTGTACTTTATTTCAGAAGCACTGAACGTCAGAAACCACCATAATGATGCCTAAAGACAGAAGATGGTATAGGAAAATAATCATGAAACCATCAATACCTTTGGCTCACCAAAGCACCACATACATACGTACGTATGTATGCACATTGTAGCTGAAAGAAAGTGGAATTGGTAACCACATTGTACGCAGTAGACACTAGTATGTACCCGCACCTATGGCTAAACATATGAGAGCCTCTGCTAAACAGCAATGCACTATCATGCTGGCTAGGCTTCACCTCCCTTGGGCAGTGAAGCCTTTCTATATCGAATGCCCTTAGAATTAGGACCAAAGATCAGGCTTGCATGGCTTGGAGAGGTTCCCAGGTTAGGGAGGTTCTAAATGTACAGGAAATATAGGGAGCAGGACACGTCCAGCTTAGAGGGGGTTTCTGCCTACAGAGGTCTCGGTTTAGAGAGGGTTCATTGCACCACTGGAAGAGGAGTATGGTCGACAGAGGCACCACATGCATTCACGAGTTAACGAATTCCCAAGACACTTTTCATATCAGGCATTTACAATGTACAGAGAATGCCCTACTAAACATGTCACAAGACACATCCATTTGGTCATACAATAACATGCATACAACCACCATTCACTATAGGAGAGTTCCTTGTTGTGAGATTCGCTGTGTACTGACCTTCAACATGAGGTTAGTGTGGACGAGGTAGAGTCCTCTGAGATTGTTGAGGTACCTCTGGTCCAGTGAATCGTACAGCAGTTTGTAAAAGGCACTATCGTAGACATTCTCCACCTGTGTCTCTGTGTTGAAGTATATTAAGATGTATGGTTTGTTCACCACACTGTCCATGTTGGTGATGAAGAACGCCAAAGCCTTTGAGGGAGAGAAAACAAAATATATAGTTGAGTGAAACTTCTCTGAACTGAACACCCTGGGGATCAAAGAAAGATTATGTTTAGAGAAGTCTCCGGATAGGGTTTTGCCTATTTATACAGCAAATATAGTGAGCAGGATTTGCATACACATCCAGTTTAGTGAGGGTTCCAGAATATAGAGCAGGGCTGCATTCAGGGGGGCACAGGGGGGCACTTGCCCCCCTGTGCCCCCCCCCCCCCTCTCCCCCCTACACACACACTTGTATCTGAGCATACACTAGGCTTTCCTGGAAGGCAGGATTTATGGGGAAATGGAAAAAAAGCAAGCTTTTATGCTATAATATTGAAAAAAATTCTTTAGACCACAGTCACCAATCCCTTGACCTCCTCAAATGTTTACTGTCGGTATGTTATACTTCAAGGTTTACAAGCATTCCAAACATGATCAACACAGTCCACAATGTCAGGAGTCATTCAAATCTTCTGTTCATATTGAAAACCAAAATGCTAGACTATACTGTCAGGGATGGCGTGATTTCTTTGCAGTGAAACAAAGTAAGTAGTATTCACTCTCCCCCCTACTTGCAATTCAGTCCCCACCCCACCCCCCTCCACAATAGCATGCATACGTATGTAACTGCAGTGATGGATTCACAAACCTGCTGAAGTGATCTGAAATGACCACAGATACCACCTTATAAAGCCTAAAAAGCAAATTTTCTCTGGGGGAGCATACCCCCAGACCCACCCCTAGCCAATACTACACAATGCACACCTTCACAATACCACAGGTGTACCTCTCCAAACTCCCTGAAAGAAAGGTTAAGCATAGTTACCTACCCCCCCCCCCCCCCCTTCCGTCTCTGTACATTTACACTTCCATATTGCACCCCCCACCACCCTTTAGGAATCTCAATCCCTCCATCCCCAAATCCTGTAGCAACCCTGCAGATGGTTCAGTTTAGAGAGGTTTGCCTATAGTGATTTTTCAAACTTGAAAGTGAGCACCAAACGCAGTGAGTCAGAGGAGCGAGGCATGGTACACACACAGCAGTAACCTACATACGTACGTAACAGCTTATGGTGTGGAAATTGAGGAGTGAGTGCTCACGGCAATGCTGGAGGTGAGAATAAGGAGCAAGTGGTAGATGGGTATACGTATGTCCTAGCATTGTCATATTGGTCCTAGCATTATCATATTGGTCCTAGCATTATCATATTGGTCCTAGCATTATCATATTGGTCCTAGCATTGTCATATTGGTCCTAGCATTATCATATTTGTCCTACGTATCCTATAAATTTGATTTGATAAATTAAATTTGTTTGGGCATATTTTGGAGAAGTACACACGTGTCACTCTACATTGGAAAAGTGACAGGTAGATTGGAGACAGCGCGGGATACCACACCCAACATATGAGTGCATACATTAAAAGCACACACTTATGTGTACAACCTCTCACAAGGTACTGCAATCGGACCCTACCTGGTTCTCAGGCACTTTGGCTGCCGGATAGTTCTTCCCAACAAAGACAACAATCTCCCTACCTAGTGTGTCCAAACCTGACAAAGAATGGTGGAATAAACAATTACGTGCATAACTACAGTACATACATTAAGTGGACACATGTATTTATGTGCATGCATGTAGACATGTATGTAGAACAATATTGCCTTAACTATAGTCACACCTAAATTTACGTAGGTTTTATGTGCTAATTTCTGGTGCCCTATTGGTTATAAAAGTACGTACATAAGAGGATCAAAGTGGTGTATCTGGCTTCAAGAGTACATAATTAAGTCTTGTTGTATGTTCTAATTTTCGACTGAAATTTCTATATTTTCGTTAGGGCCAACAATTTAAGTTAATCCTGTTCTGTTGTAGGAGAAAGATGAAAGTTTCAGTGCGCTTGGGATGATGGATTTTTAAAGAGAGTCCAATACCTGAAACTGGAACTGGACTGACCTGCTCTGTACATACAGTTCACATCAGCAAGGTCCTTGATGTCCTCGCGTCTTGCTCGTTTCTTCAAGTTGTTGTACCTACGCATCGACAAGGTCAGTACAATCCCATGCATAAGTGCGCACACACATACATACGTATGTACGTACGGTATATGTTCATACGTATGTACACTGAAATCTATCACACAAGTGTACACAACCGGTGCACATTAGTTGGTCAAGATCCGCACATCCATGACACCATGCAAAACATAAGTACGTACGTATACACACACTACACAACTGTCCACAAGGACCACTTCTCTGTTCATCTACAGATGTCCAACTCACGTACATACATACGTATGTATGCGTGTACGGATATGTACATAATGGTCTAAGCAAAGCTCTCCTCGGGAGCCACGTGTACAAATTCTCTGCAGGATGAAACTTTCACACATTGCCTTTTCAGAAGCTATCGCAGATCCCCCGTTAATTCTACCCTCTTTTAGCCACTTATTGAGATACACTGCCCTCCAAAAGAAGTGACCACCATGAGAAATGGCGGCCAATATCAGCGAAAAAGAGGAATCACAGAAACAACAGATTTACAAGTAGGAGTCAAAAATATCTCAAACCTATCGTGAATTACACTCTTATTGCTAACAAAAGTATTTTTTGCTTCGTTTTGTCAGTTTAGGCGCTTCATACTCCTTCGAATTTTGCAGTGTTCGTATACCTATAGCACTTGTTTTGGGAAGAACAGGAGTTAAAAAAAGCAACCACCAACTTGTTAGGGGAGAATACATTCTAGAGCTACGATTACTACTAGATTAGTTTTGCATTTTTATCAGACATTAAGTGGTAACAGAATTTTAGCCCTTTGGCATAGTTGTGTTTTCTGCTTTCACTCTACTTTGTCTTGGTCTTCCGTGGGACTTTCCCTATACCTCACCTAAAAAGTTCCTTTTGCTATCTATTAGGCTTTATTTACTTGAATTTGTTGGAGTAGCAAAGTAGTAGCTTGAGTCCTAAGAATGCAGATAATATCTGAAGCATACTTTCTGCAGAAGGATCGTTCGCAGACAAGTATAAGACTTTGTGTTTGCAAAGTACGTATTACTAGAACTGTAAACTTTAGAACCTTATGTGATACTTGTTTCCCTTTGTGAAAATTGGGTATCTTGGAAAAAGTGGAAAAGAATTGATATTATTGGCAAGCAGCGCGACTCGTACGGCTGGAAGAAATTGTTATTACTTTTGGGTAAATTTGAATTCAAAGTATATTTTAACGAATTTATGTTACAATCCAACGGTTGTTGCAGAGGTTAGATACATTGTTTCACTGATAGCTTCTTATTTCGCTGATTTAGAGGTACATTTTTCCTTTCATTCCTAGCCGCCATTTTCTCCAATTACGTAAGTGGTCACTTTCTTTTGGAGGGCAGTGTATAAACTTCCTCTGTTTGTGAACAAAAGACATTAGCAAAATGAGCAAGCGCTGCAGTGATTCTTGACGATTCCAACTCTTTTGACAGCCACTGTGGTCATTGCACAAGCACTTGACCTAAATTTCCTTACATGGTTTCTAATCTGCAAAAACTGTGAATGGTTCATCTTGTGCAAAATTAGTATGTGTCCCGCATCTTAAGGCAAGTCGGTCCAGTACACACTCATTCCTTACTCTTCCTTGCATAAATGTATGCAGAGATATAACAAATTGAAATAATGTACACAAAAGATGTAGTCACCCAAAACCAAGTTTCCTACGTATGTCCAGCATTGTATTATGTGTGCACATACATAAGTACATACGTACATGTATATACGTACGTAGGATGTACACTTGTATGTACGTACATATGCATGTGTACATGTGATCACGACAATATGCCTGCAAAGATTTCTGGACAGAACTGTGCTGTAGAGCTTTCAGTAACTTGAATGTCTGGAAAGCATCACATGCTCCAACAGTACACTATGTCTAAAGGTACGTATGTATGTACATACAAACATGCCAAGTCTCCTGCATCTTTACCTGCCCAAATTCCTTCAAGGCACCTTTCAATATTCTTATACCGTATGTACTGTATGTACATTGTCAATACACCTACTATATG
>CAUJGJ010000166.1:417500-457500 GCA_963170055.1 Halisarca cf. caerulea | reverse complement strand
TGGAGAGAGACCTGTAGATCCATGAACACAAACAACTACTCACTGATGGCTATGTGGCCTCCCTCTTCTATGGGATAGCCTCTCTTCAGTGTATGGACACAAGGAATAGCAACAGAACGCAAGTTGTGCTCCCTAAAATGGATGTAATATGTGTATAAATGCATGAATATATACGTATACGTACATGTACGTACGTACATACGTACATTCAAAATATGCAGGTAAATTTGCAACTGTCAACAAAAACGAAACTACATATAAGCAGTTACTACGTACATATGTATGTGCATGTAAACTGAAAATACAAATCCACTTACATGGGAGTAACCTAAAGTGAATGTTCATACATACGTACATTTGTACGTATGTATGTATGTCACTTGGTAAGAATGTGTTTTCACTACTACGACAGTTTCTTATTCAGTATCCACGTACGTACGAGTGTGTCTCATTATTTTAACATAACCAACGTACCCACATACGTACATAACCAACGCACCCGCATACATAACCAACGCACCCGCATACATAACTAACGCACTCACATACATAACCAACGCACCCGCATACATAACCAACGCACCCGCATACATAACCAACGCACCCACATACACAACCAACATACCCACATACATAAGATGTACCATACAGGGAATGAGTATGTGCATAGCTATGCATGTATAAACTGTGGACAGATGTAGTATTGAACTTAGAATTTCTTTGGGGGGGGGGGGGGGGGGGGGGGGGGGGGGGCATTATCGGCCATTCAATAACTCAGAGAGCAACCATTGCCAAATACAAGGACATCCGAAAAGGGTGTGCTACAGATGTAGGGGCATAAGAGCTCGTATGGGGAATGCCAATTCACACACAGTGACACACACACACACACACACACACACACACACACACACACACACACACACACACACACACACATACACACCATGCGCACACACACACATACACACCACACACCACGCACACACACACACCACGCACACGCACACACACCACGCACACACACACACACACACACACACACACACACACACACACACACTAAATGTAGCCCTGCGCAATCAAACCTTCCTCTAAGATTTAGGTGCATACGTACGTACGTATGTACACACTGTACATATTATCTATATAAATCATTTTATCCACTGGGATACTTAGAGGGGGAGGGGGGAGAATGAATGAGAATCTGTTGTGAATACCAACACACACACACACACACATACACACACACACACACACACACACACACACACACACACACACACACACACACACACACACCACACACACACACACACACACACACACACACACACACACATCACACCACACCACACATATGCAGTGAGATAAAATTCTGCAGCAGAAACAACTACGTACTTGCAGGCTCCAAACTGAGCACTGCATCCTGAATATAAACACATGCACATACGTACGTACATACGTACATACAGTACATAGACACCAAACAAATCGGTCAACAACATAGTCTCACTTCAAAAGCTGCATTACGCCTCTGTAACACCCATACAGAGTGCTGTCAGCGGCTGTCTTGTACTTGACATTGTAGCGGGGACCCACAGTGTGGATAATTTGCCTGTAAAATCATACGCACAATGTGCATACGTATGTATGTACGTATCCCCACACTAAACACATGTACAGCACACATTGTGGTTTACCTGTTACAAGAATGCATTACTATGTACCAGTGTTTGAACAGTGGTGCAGAACATCTCAGTCTTATGTACCGTACACGTACACATTGAAAGTAAAGAGTTAAACATTCTATTGTAATATGTGTCATGGTGCGGGGGCAAAAGTTGGGTGGTTCAAAGAGTACCGCGGGCTTACATTCACGATGTAGCCCTGCTACTCTGATGTAGCCCAGGTCAAGGGTCTTGTCAATCTCCTGCCAGCCAAAACCCATTCATGTCTCATTAATTAGTAGTTGTCAATTGTCACATTTTGCAGTGTTTTGCTTCACCATGACACATAATAGTTGTATCCTGCCTTGGTGTGCTACAGCAGCATAAAGTGCCAATTAATTGACCTCGGGCTGCACCCTCGGTCAATTAATTAGCACTTTATGGCTGCTGTAGCACACCAAGGCAGGATATAACTATTACATGTACGTACAAAATTATATAATATCAATATCGAATATTCTTGATGATCAAAACTGGAAATGCTCTACCACACGTGTGCAAAACACTGGCCAGCCATTCGTCCTAGCAAAGGCCAAGTGCAAATACTAACACTATACACACGTAGCCCACGCACGCCCACCTACCTTGCTGCTAGCTTAAATCCTGGAGTAATTTTAGCATCTCCTGTTCGGCAGTCTACACCATACAAAATACATGCGAAATCAAAATGACATGCATAGACACAGACATGCGTACGTACATACAGTACATAATAACGTACGCACGTACATACGTACATACGTACACACGCACGTATGTACGTATGTATAGCAAAAACAAGAAAGCTGACTCACTTCTGACTTCAGTTTTCAAAGTGAGTCTCAGTTCCGGTCCTGCAGCTAGATGGATGGCATCACTGATGGGATTCTTGTCAGAGAAGCTTTCGCTGGTTGGGTTAACAATGGCTCCTATTCCTAGCAATGTTATGTCTCCAGTCCTAAGAGATACGAATATACGTACGTACATACAGTACATGGTACGTAACATAAACACGGTTATACGTAAGTACACGTGTATGTACATACATATACGTATGTACGTATGCAGGTACTAACGTACATACGTACATACGTATGTATGCAAGTACACATAACTACACATATATGCATACATGTTTGCACATAATATACGCATGTCTATGCATATGTAGCATAATAGTATAATAATGTATACATACGTAGGTACGTACGTATGTATGTACGTACGTACGTATGTACACACACACACACACACACACACACACACACACACACACACACACACACACACAATATAGATAGCAATGTGGCTAATCTCAGGCAGTAGGTATGTACGGTGCCACAACACTTCTTCACTTTCAGGAAGTCCAGTTGCAATCGATTATCCAGTGATTCCCTTAATTGGAGCACTTATCGCACATTCAGACTAAATCACATACAAAAGCCTTTCACATAACGTATTAATGAGTTGTCAGTGATGAGACAACGGTATGAGTGAAAAGGGTCCACGGAGTACTTAGCATATGATTCATGAAATATGACACAACAGTGTTGAGCATACAGTGTACAGTAGAACTTGGATAGTGAGTACATACGTACATATGTACCTTCAAGGGAAACCAAATTAGGTACTCACTGTCAGAGGTACTTACTACCCAAGGTGCTTCCAATAGTATTGCACATAATTGGTACATGTATGCACCAGGGCTGCATTTAGGGTGGTGACGGTGGTGGTGGGGGGGGGGGGGGGGGGGGGCATTCGCCCTCCTTGCAGATCTGCTGCCTCCCTAAACTCGTACGTATCTCAGTATATACACTAAGGGTTCCTGAAAGGTAGGCTTTATTGGGGAATGAAAGGAAAACAAGCTTTTATGCTATAATTTGGAATATATTTTCTCGAGACCATTGTCACCAATCCCTTAACCCCTTTGAATTGTTACTGTTGAAATACTATTTCTCGGCATGTGAGCATTCTGAACATGATCAACACAGTCTATAATAAATGCTGTGCAGTTAATGTAGATACATACGTACTGCAGCAAACGTACGTATGTCAGTGCACACCCGTCACACGTACACTGAGCACATGTACCACACTATTCACTGTTCGTGACTACAGCACTGAATAGACCAAAGATACCTGACAAACAAGTTTACCATGCAAACTGTGGGACACTCCTAGCATGCAAACTGTGGGACACTCCTAGCATGCAAACTGTGGGACACTCCTAGCATGCAAACTGTGGGACACTCCTAGCATGACAAACAAGTTCACCATGCAAACAGTGGGACACTCCTAGCATGAGAAACAAGGGCAATGGGTATGCAATGGGTCTTAGACACTATACATATTCCTTTATCCAGTGAATGTAAATGAATGATATTAAGAGTGTTTCACTTTATAAAGCATCTATTCATACCAGCCCTGGGCTGAAGGGGTTACTGCAAGAAGGACGGTCACAATGGTGCAACAAATACAGACGCGACCAGCATACAAACCCACCAGAGGACAATCTTCTGGTTGATGTCTTCTCTGAAGGCAAAAGGGGACACCTTGTGATGGTTGTAGAGCTGTCTTCGCCCAGATTCATGCTGGGGCTCCACTGAGGTGATTCGGGGCAGGCTAAAGGGATCAACAGTGTTCTGCAAAGGGTCCATTTTCACAACATCAGAGGATGACTAATATCTGGAAGAAAGGCAACAATACCAGGGTATAGACTAGAGAGCAATTTTCATTACACAGTGCAGAATTTAAAATAGACCGGGGAATACTGACCCAAACACACGCAGAGAAATCACTAACGAATTCACAAGGTGAAGAGATAAAAAATAGTTAAAGAATAGGCTTATTGATAGAACAGGGTTGTTATACGTAGACACTAGAACCCTGCACCTATGGCGGTTACAAAGATACACGAATCTATGGGTTGTTTAATATCAGCAAACAGATCGGGGCAACAAATGCTATGCTAATGGACACTGACTAACACTATTCTTCCACGATAATTATTCACTAATCCTCCGAAACAACAAAAACAACGATGATACGCAAGAAAGAACGAAATCTTCCCCTAGTTCGTCCTTGTTTGAAGACTCACCTCCTTCACTGTACGGACCGATCTCGAGTACAGACTCCTCGTCTCCCGTCCTCGTTTCCAGTTAAAACGTAAAACGAGAAATGCAACCGTATGGGGAATACCCAAACTGGGATAAAATGTCTGATTACAGCTCCCTCCCTTCGTACCGCACTAACCCTGATCAGAAACAGCAGCAGCAAGTGCTTCAGTCAATCAAGACCCAACTGGCGCTAGCCAACGCCCAGGAAATAGTGCAGGTCAGTAGACCAGCCGTACAGCTTTCGTTCAGGGCAGGAAGAGGGGAATCGAGGGTCTATGGTTTCAGCATAGTTTCAGGACGGCATGCTGTTTGTAGACACCGCCTTATTATAAGCCTCTATATCTAGTTGGCAAAGTTAATTTTAAGTCCAAAGAAATAGCATAAATGTACAACCTCTAAATACATATGTCCACACTATCTAGAGATAGAGCCATAAATCAGCCATTGTCCGGAAACACCATGCCCTCCGGAAGCCTCTGCCTTACCTTACTTTATCTATTTTATTTATCTACGTACATCAGCCACAATTTATTGCTAATACTTCTTGTATAAATATTGTACATGTATGCTGTAAAATGGTAGTGATTCTGAATTTTCTGAGAATTTCTTAGTGCTTTCATGTACATACTACTGCGGTTCTTGGCTCACTTATGTATGAATTTATTCAGCCCTAATATTGATTAGTCTCACAAGCCAGCCCCTAACTGCTACAGCGGTTAGGGGCTGGCTCGCAAGACTACATATATTGATATGCATATTCATTGTGAAAGATGTGAAATACCCTCCCCCCACCAGTAATCCTTACAACCACCACGGCATCACCAGATGTGTTATAGTGATTGTGTTATTTAACAACTGGAACTTTTGCGCAAGTTAAGCTATCGCAACATACATAGCTGTTCCCCCTCAAAACCTGTTCTGGGTGAGTGCTTATCAATGCTAAACCCTAGCCCAAGCCTAGCCCTAGCGCCTTGATGATCCAGGTGTGTACACATTTCAGAAGTGCCGACGGCAAACCAATTTTGGATAGGAAGGGATTGTTTGCATCAGAGCTTGTTCTGTAGCACTTCACATTGCTTTCTGTTCTCCATCTAGCGCATGACAGACAAGTGTTTCCGCAAATGTGTCCACTATCCTGGAACCAGTCTTGATAATGGAGAGCAGGTGCACATGCATGTTGCTATGTTCCGTCCTCTACGCACCCATGTGTGTGTGTGTGTGCATGTGTGTGTGTGTGTGTTGTGTGTGTGCATGGTTTCTTTAGGGTTGGGGTACCGCTGTTGCCCTCCCCCCTGCTGAAAGATTTATGTTGCACATACGTAGCATACGTACATACGTACGTAGACTGTATAGCAAGCACAATTAATTCATCATCCTAACTTTGTTTCTCAAAATTGGCCTCAGATGTCACCTTGTGAAGCCTAAAAGCAATTTGCTGTGTCTGAGATGTCCACAGCTACAGATTCCCCCCCCCCCCCCCCCCCGCTAGTGAGAGGTCCACAACTACAGCATCCCCCTGCCTCCCTCAGCTAGTGGGAGGTCCACAGCTACTGTCCACCCCCCCCCCCCCCCCCCCCGGCCCCCTCATGCTACTTTTCTGCACAATTGTGTTGTGCTCCTCAAGTATGCTCTACATATGAAACCCTGATGTATGCCCCCTCACCTCAATGATCATTGATACATATACGTATGTGCATACATACATACTGTGCATTATCCACTGTATTGTCAATTTTTGCTTGTATATACACTGAAGTAGAGTTTAGGGGCACAAGTTACGTATACTGTACGTATCAAAGGCAAGGGAAGTATAAGAAGTACTAGTACAATGTTATTCAGAAGGGTGTGCTAGCTTAGCAAGCTCCCCTCTGTGAGTTTTATTAGGACCCCTGTTCATACCAGTCTTCGACCGATGGGGTTTTCCTAGTAAAATAATTATCCATCTATTGTATCTTCACAACACAATCTGTTTTTATCTTCGTAGTATCATTTTTTGTTAAACTTTTTTTGTTAAACTTTTTTATGTTTTTCGGTGATTTACTTTATCATGTAGCCACTGTATGAAGACTTCATTTGTTCCTCTCTCTCTGTTTGCAGCGCTGTTTAGGCAACTGCATGGACCGTTACATGGAAGCGTTCAACCTCGTGTCACAGACCTACAGCGGAAGGCTACAGAAAGAACGCGACATGGGACATTAGTGACGTCATAGCATGTTGATCACGTGAAATTGTAATGTTGCTATTTATAGTTCACTGCTACTAAGCAACTGCGGACGAACAAGATAATGATTTTTTATCTTTCATTGCGGTAGAACAGTCGCTGACTGAAGAGTTCTTTTGCTCTAACATAATCGAGAATTTGACTGCTTTGTATCCTTCGAACTGACCCAAGGTAAGTCATTGTGCTTAGCGGAACAAAGCGCACGTCGCGAGTGTTGGCTGCTGATCTATCTGCATGCCTTATTCGTTTTCCTTGTACGCACTACTAAGGCTTGGCTTCATGTGGTTCTGACCTGCCTCAGAAATGTATATATTATGGTTATAAACAAGTGCAAGAGCTACTAATGCTGTCATTGCTTGCTTGGCTACCTTGTCACATGAGGCAGTTTCTAATCCGCTATATTGTCATAGCACAGACACTCTAAGCTACGTAGTTTAGAGAGTCTATGCTCTAAGCTACGTAGTTTAGAGGGTCTACGCTCTAAGCTACGTAGTTTGGAGAGTCTATGCTCTAAGCTACGTAGTTTAGAGAGTCTATGCTCTAAGCTACGTAGTTTAGAGAGTCTATGCTCTAAGCTACGTAGTTTAGAGGGTCTACGCTCTAAGCTACGTAGTTTGGAGAGTCTATGCTCTAAGCTACGTAGTTTAGAGAGTCTATGCTCTAAGCTACGTAGTTTAGAGAGTCTATGCTCTCAGCTACGTAGTTTAGAGAGTCTTTTGTCATGAACAGCTACCGGTATATTGTAGCCACATCGAGTGGAAATACCTAGGAGATTGAATGATATCAATGCCAGATATTTAGACTGTGGAGGGTTCAAAGTACATCAGTGTTATTTCTGCACTGTGATTTCATGTTTGAATATAGTAAGAATTTCTTGTAATGTGGTTGTGTAGATGGCCAGCGCCCTGCACTTCCTCATCAATGGGTTAGTGCATGTCGGAATGATTTCATTAAGGGATGACACATTTCATTATGATATGTAATTCGAATGGTTATATTGTGTGTGTGTGTGTGTGTGTGTGTGTGTGTGTGTGTGTGTGTGTGTGTGTGTGTGTGTGTGTGTGTGTGTGTGTGTGTGTGTGTAGCAATTTTAGTTTGTTTGTTTTTTCTGCTGTACACAATTTGTTCATTTATAGAACTGGTAAACCTAATCAGTGTCAAATGCACACTCCTGCTGAATATGGAGAAGTATGAGAAACTGTGTAAAATCGGGGAAGGTGCTTATGGAGTTGTGTTCAAGTGCCGGCAAAGAGACTCTGGGCAAGTTGTGGCAATAAAGAAGTTTGTGGAGACTGAGGATGACCCTTTAATTAGAAGAATAGCAATGAGAGAAGTCAGAATGTTGAGGGTATGCGAATTTTTGTATATGCATACATGCGTACATACGTATGCATGTTTATGTTGCATGAGTATTTACTGTATACATTGGTACGTACTCATCATGTTACATACCCTGTGCTGATACATTCATGTACAAAAGCATATACCTAGCTGCTTTTCTATGCAGCTCAATATTATGTACATACGTATGTCTGTAACTTCATCACTTGTACGTTTTCATGCTCATATGCATGTACATACATATGCATGAGCTACGCACATACACTGGTCTACAGTTATGTACGTACGTATGTATAATGCATACCATATTTACAGCTGAACTTTGATAAGTACAGTAAGTGCCATCAAGGAGCACTAAAACTATACCATCAGAAGTACTTACACATGTACGTACATACGTACATACTGTCAATGTTGTTCTCTGTACTGTAAATGAATAGGGATAGAGAAAGGAGTACTTACTTACCAATTGCATGTATGTACGTATGTGCTACCCCAGGTATTACTATTAGTATCCAAGTATGACTGTAATTCGTTTGATTTAACAAGTGCACTGTTCATGTATTTGTAGCAACTGAAACACGGTAATCTGGTAAATCTACTGGAAGTTTTCAAGAGAAAAAGAAAGCTCCATCTTGTGTTTGAATACTGTGACCACACTGTGCTGAACGAGCTGGAGAGGAGACCCAAGGGGTACGTAAGTCCAAAGTTGCACCTTGCCCCTTCAATCCCTTGTGACATATGCATATGTACACATGTACGTACATACGTATGTACCTATTAAAAACCTTTTTCCCAGATTGGATGAAGAGTCAGTGAAGAGAATTGTTTATCAGACATTAAAGGCAGTCAATTACATCCATCTCAATAATGTGAGGTTTCAGTCTGTTTCTGTATCCTCACCTGTTCTGCGTTCCCAGGCTGTGTACTTACGTGTAAATGTGAGGGATATGTATCGTTCCCAGGGACTACTGTTCACAGGTCTTAGACAGACGTACGTATGTACTGCATGTATGGAGGGGGAGCTGCAGTAAGCCTGCCATATTGCCACGAGTGCATACCAACCCTCTGTCACTGGGCAACTGTAGGCTGATCCACCACCTTCCTTTTGTACTATCACTGCATCTTTACAGTAGGGTCATCCACCTGTCTGCAGAGACAACTATTGATTTGTGTTTCAATACTCAATCTTTGTAATTACAATATACTCAGGGTTCTATCTACATTGGTCGGAGGTGGTTAGGTCCAACCAGCAAAATTCATGGCTAGCCACCTCTAACTTTTCAGAAACCAAAGGATGTGAAGTCACAGTAATGAAGTCTTGTGTCCAAGTCTGTTTTTGTAATTGAAACACTTTATTAGTCCCATGTTTAGTCTTATTACCTTGAAAAAGCCTTCGCTGATGTTTTTTGGTTGGAAGGTACACTTAGAAGCAGGTCTTCAAGCATGTGTTACCTATTGACTTGATTACCACCTTGGAGGATTACCTGGGCAGAACCCTGTATATACTGTAATTTGCACTACATTACATACGTACATGTAGTATTTAAGATATGTACCTCTGTTCATGTTATGTCCTAATATACTTCTATAATAATATGTTTGCCCAATTGTAACCCACAACAAAGTACATACCCAGTGTTCTCGCAAGCCCTTTTAAGCAGGGTGGGCCTACCTCCTTAATTTTTGGCTTAGACCACTTTTCTACTTAAGTAGAGTCTATTCCTTCTTCGTTAAGAAACTTCAAGTTGGATAGATTAGATACAACTGACACTGCGCATATCGATCCAAAACAATTCTCATTCTCTATTTTGAAAATTGCTCATAGGCACCATCGCATGAACATTGTGAGCAAATTTCCAACTGCACAAGATGTTGCAAATGCAGCGGAGTTACTTGATACTAAACAATACAGAAGTGAACCAGAATATTGGCAGCTGTGCACTAGCCTACTACTGGCTTACGCAAATGCCACCCTCTTTAATTCTTTTTCTGGTGACCACCCTGCATACGTACATACGTATGTGTTTTTGTGCACTTTTGAGAATCTGTGCACAAAGATGTATACATACTGTAGAAGTGTGCATGTGTGGTTTTAATATTCTGTAGAAATCTATGTACTGTACTTGCATACTTTGTTCCTCCCCAGTGTATCCACCGCGATGTTAAGCCAGAGAATATTCTTGTATGCAAGAATGGGATTATCAAGCTTTGTGATTTTGGCTTTGCTAGAGTACTCAGTAAGTGACACTCAAGTATGTAACATTTGTTGTTATCTCCCTTTTCTAGACTAATGTGTATTGCATTGTGTTCATAAGTACGTACGTACATATTACGTATATGCGTACGTATATGCGTATTTATATGCGTGTGCTCATGTACTTTCATATGTACGTACGTACATACAGCATACTTAGGTGCAATGATTCACTTTTTCCTATACTACTATGACTACGTTGTTTGTAAGTGTGTCAGGGTGTGTGACAGTGTGTATGTGTGTGTGTGTGTGTGTGTGTGTGTGTGTGTGTGTGTGTGTGTGTGTATGTACAGTGTGTGTGTGTGTGTGTGTGTGTGTGTGTGTGTGTGTGTGTGTGTGTGTGTGTGTGTGTAAGAGAGAGTTGCGTGCGTATGTATATGTACTTTTCTATGTATACTAAAATGTGCATGTGTACATTCATGTACGTTCGCAGTAAAACTTGTACGTATGTGTAGGAGTGAAGTGTTACTGTGTGTGTATATTATGTACATATTCTTGTACTTCCACCTACATACGTACGTATGTATTACATTGTGTTACTTTGTGAACCCCCTGTAGCTGGTGCTGGTGGTGAGTACACAGACTATGTAGCAACCAGATGGTACAGAGCACCAGAACTTTTGGTTGGGGACACACAGTATGGACCACCAGTGGATGTGTGGGCTATTGGTAAGTATGTATGTGGGTGCCACTACAGCAGCTACTTAGTAGTGTGTTGTACTGTGGCATGTATAAATGCACATACGTGTGTATGTATTGTACTTACACATGTATATTTTTACTCTTACAGACATACGTACATAATGTTTACATCTACATATATAGAGGGATGTGTGTATGTACATATGTAACAATGTATCCCATATGACATTGTTTTCATGTATGTACATACGGTACTTTTCATAAAAAACTGGACGATGTACGGCGGTCAAAAACCGGACGTACAACGTACGTACACCGGACGTACACCGACGGACAATTATCACGTGGTGCGTAATATAAATTACGTCATTGGCAACGGTAGTTGGGAGCGGTACCTCAAGCGAAATGGTGTATTCGAGCTACGTAAAGCAGCGAATTCTGCTTTTTAGACGCGAAGGCAAGAGCTTTCGGAAAATTGCGGGAGATTTAGCTAAAGAAGGACACGTTGTGTCGAAATCCGGAGTTGCGCTATTTTTTAAGAAGTACGCGAAGGAGGGAAGTATCGGGCGAAAACCAGGAAGCGGTTTGACTGGGAAGAAGACAGCAGCGCTCTTGAAGCTTGTTGACAGTCATATGGAGAAGGATGACGAACTTTCTGCGTACGGCGCTTTCCTTCGAGGTTTCCCCGCACTGGCGTTTGTTTCTATTTTTAGACACGTAGCAACGAACGAAGGCGGGCGAAGCCGTACAACAAACGGGCGTACAGCGGACGTACCCCGGACGGTCACCGTACGTACACCGGTCTGACCGCCATACATCGTCCAGTTTTTTATGAAAAGTACCGTACGTAAGTCCTGTTTCTTAATCTGTATTTATTCCATATATTTATATGTGCATGCAGTGATGTATAATCATATTTCACAGCACTGTGTGGCCACTAATTTTGACAAGACTTTATTTTGCAAATTGCACAAATGCATAAGATTGCATTTTTGAGAATACACTAGCGAGTATGTACCCATTTACTGTGGTACGTACTCTATTTATCCAATGTACATATACACGGTTTCTTTTTAGGGGGGAGGGGGGGATTAGCATATGTCACAGAACTACGGTACTTTTCTTAATAAAGTAAACGAGGTCGCTCTGTCAGTCGAATGACCGACCAGAATCTGTCAATTGTCAGAGTGCTGTCTGTCAAGGCGTTGATTGGTATTCGCCAGGGTGTTGGACCGCTTTGTATCGACGCGTTAAAAATAGTAACAAGTATCATCTTTCTACAATAATTTTGGAAGATCTCCCAGGGAGGTTTCGTCGTCCTGCTCCATATGAGAGTCTACCAATTCAAGGATGTCCGAGTTTTTCTTGGACTTAGTACCCGTTCCTGGCTTTCTAAGGATGCTTCCTCTTTCTTTGTACCGCTTTAGAAAGCTACATATCCCCGACTTGGTAACAGTGTGGCCTTCTGCCCAGAATATCTACAATCCGGCGGTAAGACTTCCCTTTGCGCTTGAAAAGCAAAATTCATTGAACAATGTAGCTCGATCGAATACGCCATTTTCGAAAACTTAACTACATTTACACCAAAGTAAACATTACGTAATGATGACTGTCGAGTGGCTTCCGCTGACCGTCGAATGGCCATCGTGTGCCTGACCGTTGACTGTCGCCTCGTTGACCGCCGTTCGAACACGCGATATTGTTCACTTATTATGAAAAGTACCGTATAACCAAAGAGCCTTTCAAGTTCCAATGGTAACCCACTCACTTCTTCGTACTATTGCTACGTATCTCCCTCTTCCAACCATTTGGCACTGTCATGCAGAATATCCTAAATAGTTCACCATCCTTTCGATACTGCAAAACAATCAATGCAAACTGTGACAGATCTGCCTGAGTGGCTTTAGGATTTTGAAGCTTTCACCAACAAATTTCTTTCTCAACAGTTACAGAAATTGCACTCTTCTCTTGGCAGGAGGGCCAGTAGCTGATATCTAGCTTATTTCCTGCTGTGAGAGTACCTTAAGGCTACAAATGTTTGAAGGTACTAACTTTGGTGAATTTAATGAGGGCCTCAAATTCACTAACTTTAGTGCCTGCTACCAATTATACCTGCCAATATATGTACCTGCTAATATTTTGGGTGTTGTACAACTTGTATGGATGTGCTGATTTATATTTGGTGCACATTCAAGTTTTACTACACATGCATTTGTTTTTCTTCTTAGCCACTTCTCTGCCCATTATACACACATGATTGCAGTCTTCGAAACGTGTGTGTTTGTTGTTTGATGTGTGCATAAGTGCATGACATGCATGTCTCCTTGTGTTGTGCCCCTCTTCAGGGTGTGTATTTGCTGAGCTACTGAATGGCCAGCCATTGTGGCCTGGAAGGTCTGATGTCGATCAACTCTACCTCATTCGGAAAAACCTAGGAGACCTCACTCCACGACACATGGAGATCTTCAAGGACAACACTTTCTTCAAGGGTCTCACCATTCCAACTCCAGACAAGACCGAATATCTCGACAATAGATTCCCCACTTATGCACCACAGGTCGTTAGCTTCATGAAGGTCAGTTTTCAATACGCATACACTCGCTGACACATCTATTGACCCATTCGATCATACAAACATACATACTGTATAGCGCCAAATTTTCGAGGAGCTCTATTTTGTCGCTGTCCACTTTTGAAATATTTGTGGAAATAGCTTTCACAGGTCTGTCATTCAGCTCCTACTGACCAAACAGTGCATCCTCGAACAAGCGATTCGAATTTAAAAAACTCGTGGGCCACCCACGGCCCTGGAAACTCGAATCGCTTGGAAATCGTCTTCGAAGAACTCTTCTGGTCGAAAAGACTTCGCTGATAAAATCAGAAGCGAACAAATGAATTTTACCGAAATATAGCCGAAAGATTACGTACCGACTTTGCGTCCGCCATGTTGTTGACATATATATATATATATATATATATATATATATATATATATATATATATATATATATATATATATATATATATATATATATATATATATATAGACATCGTTCCGGACGTTCCGGACACTTCCAGTGAAAGTAAAAACAATATAGGGCCGCCTTCCGGCGCCCCAAAAACGTGGAATTAAGCGCTATACAATACATTGGGCCCTCGTTTATCCAATCACATCTGCTCCTCATAAATTATGTTAGATTAAACAGGTTTTGGATTAATTGGAGTAAATTGTACGCAACTTAGTGGTGGGGATTTACATCAGAGGGTTGGATAAATGAGGTTTTCAGATAAACCAGTGTCAGATAAGTGAGGTGTGACTATACATTATCCTAAGTATGTACGTACGTACGTACATGGTGTTACATGCACACATACGTATGCAATCAGCTATCAACATGCCGTAGTACGTACATATGTGCAAGAAATGAGTAGTTCATTTGATCATCTCATGTACATTTGCATATACATAGAGCTGCTTTGAGCTGGAACCTTCAGGACGGTTGACATGTGAGGAGCTGCTGGACCACCACTACTTCGATGGGTTCAGAGAACGATTTGAACCAGAGCTCCAAGTACGTATGTGTACATGTGGGCTGTATATTCGTATGCATGTAGAACTCTGTGTACTCGAAGGGTTCTGCCTACTCTGGTCGGAGGTGGTCGGGTCCAACCAGCAAAATTCATGGCCAACCACTTCTAGCTATTCAGAGATCAGAGGATTGGAAATCACAGTAATAAAGTCTTTTTCCAAATCTGTTTTGTGATTGAAACACTTAATATGTTTAGTCTATTACCTTGAAGAAAGGCTTCACAGATGTTTGTAGATGGAAAGTACACATAGAAGTAGGTCTTCAAACGTGTGTTAGCTGTGAATTGATTGACTTAATTACCACCTTGGAAGATTGCCTCGGCACAACTCTGTACTTTCAGGCATAAATACGTATGTATGTACATATTCTGCCTTTATGTACACATGTGGGCCAGAATTTTGTATTTGACTGTGTGTGTGTGTGTGTGTGTGTGTGTGTGTGTGTGTGTGTGTGTGTGTGTGTGTTCTATTATGTATATGTTATGTTCATATCATTATTACATACCAAATTATAATAGTTGGCCATTGGCCAAATGCCGTGATTAGTCCTAAGATGGCCGCACACTAAGTTCTATGGTCTACCATTTTGGCTGGTCAAATTTTGGCCTGTGATTGAAAATTATGAGATGAACTAACCCTTTTTACTCTCAAACATTGTAGAATGCAAGTTAATGTATCGATTTTAAAATGTTACCCTTGAGTTCTTCAGTTTAGGTACTTGTAGTAGTGCTGATAGTGACTACGACGAATGTGGCCATTTTGTTACTATCAATAGTAGCACCATTTATCACTCTCCTGTGATAGTAAAACTGAGCAAGGTACCACAATAATCAAGCCAATTGTGACTATTAATCACTAATGAGTGGTTTGATCCACTGAAATTGGACTCTAACTGAAACTATGAAAGCATCTTCTTGTGTGGAAGTAGTGCAGTGTGTGTTCCCACTTTTAGTGTTGTAGTTTCTGGTGCATAAATGTTTTCACCTTGTTAAAGTCATGTCTGACCAGTCCGACCAAATGTAGCATTGATCAGACATATTATCAGAACAAGCATGAAGAGTTATAATTTAGTCTGTTATTATTTGGACTCTAAACACAGCAGTATAGTGTACGGTACTTTCTATAGAAATTTAACAAAGTGCCCTTAGGATTATCCTGGATCTTCCAGGATGTCGGTCAACCCGAGTGATTGGCTGAATAGATACTAACAACCAGAACCTCGAGGAGCACAACCGAAGCCATCTTACTTCTTATATAGGCAGATATGTAGGCAGTATATAGCACATATCTGTCTAAGAATTAATATGGCATCGGTTGCGCTCCCCAAGGTTCTGGCCATTGGTATCTATTTAACCAATCTCTTGGGTCAAGCGCTATTCTGAAAGACTGGTACGTACGTATGTACATACATAATATGTATATATACATACCATTTTCTGTAAGCACATACATGTGTGCCAGAACCCCAAGCATTTGGGTGAAATAGATGATATACAGTAGGAGTCAAAAAAAAGTTACCGTACCGTTGCCGTTCTACCGCTGTTGCACGCCACGCCGTAGGAGAAAAAAACGGCACACGCACGGTGACGGCACGCCGTACCGTTTTATTATGTAACCGTTTACTTTTCATTTCATGTGGCTTCTTCAGAATATACTTGAGAACAAATGGCTGTAGCGACTTCATAAACTTTCAGATATTAATATATTTGGTCGCTCATTTATGTGGGATACAGAAGAGGTATTACTCTCTAGAATTAGTTAAAAGTGTGTGAAGCGAAGAAACCGCTGCGACAGTGTCGGGCCTGTGTAAAGACGGCTGACAAGGTGTTCCTTGAAACTCCATTTCCTGTGCCGCACGAGGACCCTATTGATTCACTTCATGCAAGTTTGCGTCCCCAAAACTCTTTCTTCGCACAAGCCTGTACTTGTCGAGAGCCGCAAAGTGTGTCAAATTTTCACGCATTTACAAATTTCTATATACAGTACTTTTTGTGTATTGGTACGAATCAAAAAGGAACCATTCATCCGGAATTGGAGTCAGTTGAACTTTCAAGGAGTTCAACCTCGCCGTTTTCTCACAGTACTGCCTGGTGACGGCGGTTTCTCTTTTTCGAACCTTTGTGAAACATCCATCGAGGCAGTAGTAGTAGTGTACAGAGGACTTCAAAGACTGTACTTGTCAAAATGAGCGACAAAATCCATTCTGAACTTAGCTACGAAACCGCGTCGGCCATTTTTCCATATCACGGGTTACGATTTGGTCAAAGCAGTGTTTACATAACATCTTTGGACCGCGACCAGCGTGTACGGCAAGTAAACGTCCCGTAAACGGCACGCCGTTGGCGTACTACGGACGTTGAACGGCGACGGTACGGTAACTTTTTTTTGACTCGTACTGTACGTAAGTACTATGTACATACGTACATATTATGGATATTTCAATGTATACGTACATGTGTACGTCATGTGCCTGTACTGTGTTGTTTTTGCAGCTTTTGCTAACAAAGGAAGCTAAGAAAATTGCAAAGAGCTGTTCTCGTGTCAAGGCCAAGAAGCATCCTGGTCCTTCTGCTCCTGGAACACTCTCTGAAGAGTCACACAGGCACCTACCACATCTCACACCTCACACAGATGCCAAGTCTCAGCCAGGTCACCTCCCCCAACTCACACTGTCACAGGAACCACCTTCACAGCAGCACGCATGTTAGTGGATGAGTAAACTATTGGGTGTTGCATGTGTGTACTGTAAGCTAGAACAACTAACAGTTACGTAGCTTGATATTATTATTTCAGTGGAACCTGTGTAATCCAGCATGCATTGGAAAACAAAAAACAGTGCCATATTCGCAGGTTGCTGACTAGATAGGTCAGTGTGTATGGTAAAGTTAATGGTCAGTACCAGAGAATCTTGGCCGGTTTAGGTGAATGCCGGTTTATAGAAGTGCCTGAATCCATTATATGTGGATTGTGTAGAATGCAAACGTTTCTTGTTTGAAATTTTTATTAGTAGTTGGAGGTAGTAGTAGTAGTATGTATACATATTATCATTATACTTTACAGTCACAAAACTGTGACTGATGGTCTAACACCATGGGCCGGTGTAGCCAAATAACAATATATAGTGTAGAACTTGTAGTCTTTAGGTTATCATTTCTCCTTTTGGTTCGTTCCTTTCCAGTGGAGAAGAAGCCTGCGGCAGAGAAGCAAGTCGACCATCTTCCTTCTATTCAGCCATGATCGTTTTTACTTTACATCCCACCTCAAACCTCATCAATACATTGTTTCACATGTTTCAATGAATATTATAAATAATATTAATGTTGTCATATATATATATATATATATATATATGTGCTGTAATGTCTAGATTTTATATATGTATAGTTTTATTATACATACCTTCACTAGAATTACCTTCCATCTCAAATGGCTATTTTGGGAGTTGATTTAATTGGGAATGCTTTCAACTGCATTAGGTGGCTCTAGTATCAATTGATTCAATGGTCTCAGAATCTGTGATTAGCCAGGATGCAACAATATATACTTGATGCTACCAAAGAGTTTATTCCGTGGGGCTGCTGCCTTAAGTTTCATTTCCTTGGCATGCATCATGATCAGCCTCATTGTTGTAGGAAGGTATAGACAGATTCTTTCATCAGAGGGGATTGCCATCCAGCACTGTAGGGTGATCCAATTGCAAAGTCCTTTGTTGTTTTGCATAATATTATAACAATTCCGAAGTTAGTATCCAGACTGAATTCAAGGTTTTCTATAAATTTTAGATAATGGCACCATAGGTGACAATCTCCATGACATCATTAATTGCTTCTGTTTTGAGAAGAATTGAAGCTAGAGCAAGACCTGGATCGATTGTATGCCTCATGCATTGTGGATAAATCAGATCGAGCTATGATATATGTAATATCGATCCCATGAGCCGGCTCACCCGTAGGTGGCAGTGCGATATGGATGCTTAAATTTGTTTGCATCGATCCATGCAGCTGAAGTTGGTAGGGGAGAAACTATGCTACTTGCAATTGTATGGTGACTTCGAACACCATCAATCCTCCGCCATGGCCGTGCACTCTTATGCCATCCCCAAGCTACACATCCTACGCACATTTTCATGCAGCTAGCCTTAATTCTTGTCACCACATCTACCATCCTGCAATATAATCTACAGGTGTCCATCATTTCCAGGATTACCACTATTGATTTTCATCTTGCATGATGATCCATCCTGGCTGCAAGCCATACTTCCATACTATTAGATTCTGGTGGGCTTAGCATCAGGAGTGCCTCCTATTTTGGCATGCACCTGCCTTTTTGGCCTCAGCTGCATGGAGCCTCAAAGCTTATGTACAAACCTCTTCCCATCATCTACCATCACATACACATGCAGAAAGGAACTCAGCTTTGCATATTATGGAGATAGGATCTGTCACCAGACACACTCCTCCCTTTTCCTCCCAGTTGTCAGAACCTGGGACAAACCTAGGGTGGATGTCATGTTTAAATCCCTCCTCTCCAGCTTCCATGATCAAGAATCAAGAGCTTGTATCTCGGCTGCCAGATCAAAGGAATCTGGTGCCTGGCTCAATGCTCCACCAGTCTCCTCTCTTGGACTTTGCATGTCCAATGACATCATTAGGATTGCCATAGGTTTGAGACTAAGTGTTCTGATTGTCCAACCCCACACCGTACCTGCACTCACTGTGACAAAAAGGTAGCCAATTATGCAAGCCTGCCATGCATACATGGTTTGAGTTGCCGGTCAAGCCAGGGACGGATCTCCTGGCATAGTGTATGGAGGTGTATAGATGCATATGTGGTATGGCAGGGGTAAGGCCTAGCTGGGAATACCCCCTCACCCCCCAGGGAAAAATAGTTCTTCAGTTATATAATGTAGTATCGATATTAATTTGAGGCCATTTTAGACCACTGAAGTAGGGCCAGGTATCTCTATAATAGTGAATGGCACTACATGCAATTGGAACTTTTTAGGGGGTGGCCACGCATTTGAAGTTGGAGAATTTGGAGCAAAAGATTCCCACCCCACTGGATATATATATTGGTACATGGAGGTGAACTATACTAGAGCACAAATATTATATTATTGCACGCCATAATACCTGGTCCAGCTGCGGGCAGTTCCAAACATCAACGACACATGCAATACAAAGGAGCATACATGCAGTGTATACATATACACAGCAATTGTACATGTACTGTACATGTATGCACTGATTATAGGAGCATTACCACTGCATGAAAATTGTGTATATTAAATGGATCAATTATGCATGGGAGTATATCTTAGTCTGTATAATGTCCTCCTTCTTTATGGCAAGAAGACATACCTTGCTCTGGGCCCCTTTGCTAGATTGTGTAAGAACGACATATACTTTTCAAGAGTCTTGTGAGAAATTCAATCAATAAAGCACACACTTTTTGCTGACTGAATTTCTCACGTATATTTTTCAAATATAGCATATATCACTGATTTTTAACTATTTGATTGCATATAAGGGCATAACCCCTTCTACATGCTGGTATAAATGGAAGTATTTGATCGGAGACCATGCAACGTTGACGTGATATCCACCGGCCAACCCTTGATTTATGTATATGTATGTCATTGAATGCATGTGTATTTCATTTATATCATTGAATTTGCACATATCTAATATATATTATACTTGGATACATCTATATAAGCATTTATTTAGGCAAAATATGTAATATGTTTGCATGCATGTTTGCGAGCATGTAGTTGCATATGTGTGTGTATATATATATATATATATATAATATTATGCATGTGTGTATAATAAGTATGTATTTCAAATTGATGCATGCATGTGTATGCATATATATAATACTATTGATAAATACATACTGCATGGATGTATGTACATGCATGCATAAAATTAATGTGCACACTGACAGAGCAAAGATGACTTTAATTTTTTTCTACAGAAACTTGTATATGCCACCTAAAATTGCTTTCTGTTCCTTCTAGTGGGGATAAAGGAATTTTCACATTCTAAATCGCTGTTATAGTCAAGACATCTAACAGAAGTCAAAAATATGCAATTATAACGCATGCACAGTTTGCTGAAACAAACAGTTTAAAACATTGCTGTAACACATGCACAGCTGCAGTTTCATTGCCGTAACACACAGTTCCTATGTATAAGTGGAGTCAGTATACAGTTGAACCCCAGTATAATGAACCCTGGATACAATGAACTCCCGGCCTGAGATAACAAACATATAATATAGACCTTAGGATGTACACCTCTCTACTTAATTATTTTAAATGACTCCTGATATAGTGAACACCGTACCCTAGCTATATAGTGAACCTTTTCAGTGCTCCTGAGGGGGCTCATTATATAAATAGTGAGGTTAGACTGTATACTGATTGCATCCATACCTTATTTCTGGCAGCTGGTTCCTGGCTCCTGGTAGATTTTCATTCCAGACCATACTCCACTACCTGGAGTAACTGCAGCCCATCCGTTTGCATGATAAGCATCCAATCGGCTCTCTGGATAACGCTTGGAACGCAGTTCGATAGCACTATCATCTCTTTCTTCCAAGTACCACAAAGCCCAATCAGCACTTGCTGGATCAGCAGAGTAGGTTACTTTGCATACTCTTGAACGATGGGCATCCAAGTAATGATGGGGATAGCGTACACTCTCCAAAGCTACAGTTCCACCTGGACCACAACGTACAACCCACTGTGGCCAAGGCAAGCCATTGATATCTCCAAAGTGGGGTGTGGTGAATAGGGCTATTTTGCTGCGAGGTGCATCCAACCATCGACCTGGGTAGCGCAGGGATTCCATATAGATCACTTCGTCATAGTATTGAGATGCTATATTATTTGGCTGGTAGATTCTCAGTCCAGACCATACGCCACTTCCCGCTGTGATTTTAGCCCACCTGTGTTCATGATGAGCATCCAATCGGCTGTCTGAATAATGCTTGGAGCGCAGTTCGGTAGCACCATCATCTCTTTTTTCCATGTACCACAAAGCCAAATCAGCACTTACTGGATCAGCGGTATAGGTTACTTTGCATACTCTTGAATGATAGACAACCAAATAATGATCAGGATAGCGTACACTCTCCAAAGCTACAGCATTTCCTGAACCGCAATGTACAACCCACTGTGCCCAAACCATGCCATTTATATCTCTCGTGAAGGGTGCTGTGAATAGGGCTGTTTTGTTGTGATGTGCATCCAACCATCGATTTTGGTAGCGCAGTGTTTCTATGTAGATCACTTGGTCACAGTAACATTCTCCAACATCACATGATTCTGTAAATTTAACCAACAGTATGAATGATACTATAATAGTAACAAAGAGGAGTTTAGCTGCTCGCATTGCAAAGCTAGAGAATCACTCCAATGGACTTGTACAGCTCTTTATATAGTATTGTCACTTGAAGCTGATATCAGTTTCCCTGAATACTTGAAGCAGGTGCACACTCCTGGCTGGTGCAGTACTTTTATAGACTAAGTGTCTTGTGGGTTTCCTTTAGCTATATACTAATAACAGTTGCGTGATTTGTGATAAGAATTGCCATTTTAATAATAATAAAAAATTATAGACTTTTGATGTTACAGTGGAAGCATTATGCTTGCTTATATGGTGGACAACTTATACATCAAACACATATGCTACCCTCCAGAAGAATGTTAGCAGTGACGTCATGTTGAAAAATGGTAGCCCCCCTTCCACTCACAATTTTCCGGGAGGACAATATAATGGTGGGTAGAAGTGAGGCTGGCATGAATCGTCTTGCATAGCCCAGACAGCTATTTCACTTCTTGTTTCGGTGACTACATATGACATCACCGAAACAGGAGGCAATTTATACGGTCTGGGTTGTGCAAGACTAGGGCACGAGAATACGAGTGGGAAGACACTTCCAAGAGTTATACTAGTGTATCTATTAAACAACTCTCTACTTATGTTTCTCTCATACATCAATCTGGCCAGTCTCGGACACAGGTTTAATAGGAGCTCAAGGCAGCCCTGGGGCAGTACTGGGGTGTTCCTTGGAGCCTGGCAAGGCAGATAGCCATTGGGTGGCAGTGACCGCTGGTCTAGGACACTAGTGGTGGAGGGAAATACTCCCCGTGCTCTGCATGGGGTTTTGCTCATATAATTTGGGAGGTTCAAAATATATTGTAACTATATAGGGAGAATGTATTATGTGACCTCATTTGTCTATGGTAATTGGCCTATAATATTGTGTCCTTACTTGGGAGAGCCCACTATCGGAGGTTCCACTCTATGAACATGTTCAATTACATTATAGAGATTAATTTACTGAGTTTGTGGGTTCAAGGACAACCTTGTACTAGCTGTTTTGGATTCTATGCTAGGAATCAGTACCACTCCAGGACCTCCTTGATTCACAAACCTTAACCTGGTAAAACTACCAGGAAATCCGTGGTCTGCTTAGTAAGTGTTTGATTTATACAATGCTAAATGGTGCATGTTTGTTACTAAGTAATGCATAGAATATATTGAAGTGAATGTACACAAAATTTAAAAGCTATTTAAACAGTATAACTAATAGGAAGGGAGGGAGGGAGAGGGGGGAGACATCAGAGCTGCATTTAAGGGAGGTCATGCAGGTATCAAATCATGGATATGGAACACAATAGATGCCTTGAGGAATGCAGACAGCTCCCAGTTCATGGTGACATTGCATGCATGCACATGTGTTGATTTAATGATAATTATGGGTTAAAACTATTCGGTCTCTACCTTAGAAGGTGATGCAGTTTGCTCTAAATGCCATCCAAGACAGACCCAATCTTAATTTTGGGAGGAAGAAGAAGGAAGAAACCATGCATGATGTCCAGATGGCTGCCCGCTCTGCTCCAAACAACATGCAGACACTCCTATACATATCCTGAACCACTGTCCTGCTGCCCTCAAGAAACAAAGGTATATACAACCCCGTCCTATCACAACACTATCCCGAATCTACTCGACCAGTTCACCTGCTCCCATATTAATTAACCCACACCAATGGGGGACTGTGGACCTCCCAAGCGTGCATGACCTACAGTTTCCCTCCCACTTTTGCTGGCACATGCAGAAAGCAGACTAGAAATGGTACAATTTGCATTGGAACATAAATGTCAGTACCATAGCATTATATCAGGTTGTGCCCTACGAGACTACAAAGGCAGATGCTACAGCTAGAAATTCAAAGTTCCTCCAAGAATGCCGCAGTGTGGCTATGCAGGACAGCTCAGCTCCTCACCATAGAGTTTGGGTCACATGGATTCTTCAATCTATAGTGAGTCTGCAGGAGTTTTAAGCCATCCTATACAGACCACCCTGAATGATTGCAGCTATAGGGATCTTGAGAAAGAGGTCACAAGAGCCAGTCTGATGCACTCTTACCAGATTGAATGCAAGAGAAATTGGAAGGAGAATATATAGTCTTGAGTGGGAGAGTACTGTAACATGAAGCCTGACAGCTACTAGTCTAGCTAGCCTGCTACGACCGTCCCACATCCCGGTGTGTACATGGGACGGTCGTAGCAGGCCAAACTAGACAGCTACTGTCTTCCATTTTCATTACCTTCCCCTTCATTTACCATATATCCACTGTATGGTGCATGTTCAATAATAACCATTCTTAGGTCAGATCAACTGTTAACTCTATAATGTATAATATGTTAACATTGTTTGTAGATCATTAAAAGCAGGGTCTGCAACCTATATATAAGACCTCATTGTAATTGTCCATTGTACCACATTCATTACTGCTGTTGAAGTTACTGTAGTAGTGGTCAACAGAGAAGGGAGTGACACTGTATACTTTTGACATGTACATAAGTACGTGCTACTCCATGTATAGGTATAGTGTACTAGCTGATCGACCCAGTCCGACTGTAGGACTGTATATAGGTTGGTTGAGTTTGTATAGTAAGCAAGAACACTGTTCTTGTATTTGTAGAAACTGAAACACAGTAATCTGGTCAATCTAATGGAAGTTTTCAAGCGAAAGAAAAGCTCCATCTAGAAAGCCTGCCATATATTGCAACAATGTGACAGGTATGTATCATTCCCAGGGACTACTGTTCACAGGTCTTAGACAGACTTATGTACTGCATGTATGTAGGGGGAGCTACAGTAAGCCTGCCATATTGCCACCAGTGCAGACCAATTGCAACCCTCTGTCACTGGGTTACTGTAGGCTGATCACTGCATCTTTACACTAGGGTCATCCACCGGTCTGCAGAGACAACTACAAATTTGTGCTTCAATACTCAATCTTTGTGACTACAGTATATTATGTACATATACAGTTCATACCTCTGTCCGTGTTATGTATTAACGCACTTCTATTATGTTTGTTCATATATAGACCACAGCAAAGTACATATGATACGTACATACATTGCATGATTTGTGTTTTTATGCACTTTTAAGAGTCTATGCGCACAGATGTATACATATACTGCAGAGGGTGTGTGTGTGTATGTGTGTGTGTGTGTGTGTGTGTGTGTGTGTGTGTGTGTGAGTGTGTGTGTGTGTGTGTGTGTGTGTGTGTGTGTGTGTATAAATCATATGTACATGCATGAGTGTGCACATGCTTGCATTGGATTTGGGTGACGTGTGCAGTATGTGTGTGTGTGTGTGTATGTGTGTGTGTGGTGTGTGTGTGTGTGTGTGTGTGTGTGTGTGTGTGTGTATCAACCGCAAAAATTAGATCGCAAATGTTCTTCAGTATGCAATATTAGCAAAATTTTAAGCCAGCAGAAAAATCCGCATCTACAGTAGTTACATCTGTACTTATGGAGGGATGTGTGTATATATGTATGAATATAATAATTATCCCATTTGATATTGTTTTTGATGAACGTAAGTCCTGTTTATAATCTGTATTTGTGCCATACAATATTATTTATATTTATATACATACAGTAATGTATGATTCACATCACAGAAGTCAAATTCAGTTCTCTGTACTTATGCACACAGAGCTACTTTGAGTTGGTATCTTCAGGATCGCCGGTTCATGATGTGTGAGGGGCTATTGGGCCACCACTGTTTTAATGGATTCAGAGGATGATTTGAACCAGAACTGCAAGTATGTTTGCTTGTGGGCTATCTATTATATATGCACATAAGTACGTAGATCTCTTTTACTAATAATAATTTATGCATGCATTCATTAGGTACACACATACACAGTACAAAGTTTGCAGGTGCATGTGCCTTAATTATTTTAGTGTGTGTGCATGCGTGCATGTGTGTGTGTGTGTGTATGCATGTGTGTGTGTGTGTGTATGTGTGTGTGTGTGTGTGTGTATGTGTGCACGCGCGCGTGCAGTGTTGCATGGGGCCGTTACATTTGATTATAAAAAGTTATTTTGTTAGTGTGCGTGCATGTGTGGGTGTGTACATGTGTGTATGTGTGTGTGTGTGTGCATGTGTGTGTGTGTGTGTGTGTGTGTGTGTGTGTGTGTGTGTGTACGTGTGTATGTTTATACGTGTGCACGTGTGTGTGTGTGTGTGTGTGTGTGTGTGTGTGTGTGTATGTGTGTGTGTGTGATTGTGTGTGTGTACATGCATATGTGTGTGTGTGTGCGCGCACGTGTGTGTGTTTATATTATGTGCGTGTGTGTATGTGTGTGTGTGTGTGTGTGTGTGTACATGTATATGTGTGTGTGTGTGCGCATGTGTGTGTGTATATGTTATATGCGTGTGTGTATATAATATGTGTGTGTGTGTGTAAGTGTATATGTATATACATGTGCACGTGTGTGTGTGTGTGTGTGTGTGTCCTACATTTGTGCATCACCAACGGATACAGGGCTCAACTAACGACCATCCAAGTCGGATCCAGAGGAATCTTGGATATGCCGTCTTTATCCAATCTCAAACAGATTTGCAAACCCAGTGCAAGGGAATATTATTATTATTATTATTAAACACTGTGTTCTGCAAACAAACTACATAATAATGTGTTTATATTGCAATCAGTCCTTTCTTAAGTTATGTGCATGTTTGGTGTTTGAAAATTCTTTCCATTGAGCTTTGTCAGAGGCTTGTTCTCTCAGCCTGATGATGTCTGTTTCGGTTACTAGTGATTGATTCAGTGGTCTGAGGTCAGCACGAATGGTTTCAAGGAAGTTGGTCTGATGGCGTCCACGTCGACCTTTGAATTGTCGGGCTCCTACTACTGCAAATTGTAATGCTTGCTGTGAATGGAGTGCCTTTATGGTTTCCCTGTCTAAGGCAGCTATCACAGAATCCTTCATAATCTGGTGCAGTCGGAATAGCAAATAACAGTCTATTCTATGCAGTTTTGGTTTTCTATACAATGCTAAGATACGTACATGATATTTGTAGTTCTAACATAAACTTTTCTAGATGTATAGGTTTTTTTGTTAGTGTTTAGAGTCAGTAGAATGGTTGGCCTTGTGGTTCACTGTGCCATGTTTTAGTCAAATATGTAGGCAGTGCATTCATTACATAGCTGACTCCTTTTATCATCATTTTTGTATCCTGTGATTGGTTCAATTATGGTGATTCAGTGAAAAAAAAAAGTGTGTGTGTGTGTGTGCGCATGTGTGGATGTATATATTATGTGCGTACGTACGTGTGCATGTGTGTGTGTGTGTGTGTGTGTGTGTGTGTGTGTGTGTGTGTGTATGTGTGTGTGTACATGTATATGTGTGTGTGTGTGCGCATGTGTGTGTGTATTATGTTATGTGCGTGTGTATATATATATATGTGTGTGTGTGTGTGTGTGTGTGTGTGTGTGTGTGTGTGTGTGTGTGTGTGTGTGTGTGCGTGTGTGTGTGTGTACATGTATATGTGTGTATGTGCGCATATGCATGTGTGTGTGTATATGTTATGTGTGTGTTACATGTGTGTGTGTACGTGTGTGTGTGTGTGTGTTTGTGTGTGTGTGTGTATGTGTGTTCATGTGTCAGTGCATGTGTATTTTGTGCGGGAAGGTAGGGCTGGAGCCATGAACATAATATATATATATATATATATATATATATATATATATATATTATATGGTATATGTGTGTGCCTATGTATGTACGTGCATATGTACACACACAATTACATGCATATTATGTACTCTTAACCAGAACCAATAGCATGCATGGAGAAAGTTCGATCGGTTAATCTATATATTATTATATATAAAAAATACAGAAATTATTGAGAGGTTTCCAGAGTATAGCATGGTTCTACATATACAGCAAATATAAGTAGCAGACTGCATACATGCAGGATTCTGCATTCATGCTGTCTATACTTGCACGGCATACTTACATGTACCATAGATCTGGTTTAGGAGTTTTCCTTTAAATTTATTATACTGCAGTGATCATAAACCCTCTGATAGTGGAATCTCCCAAATAAGGAACATATTAATAAACCTCTTTACAAAAGACATGACTTATATTATGGTCCCAGTATAAAATTCCCAACAATTTTGAGCTTTGCATGCGCAGAGAGTCTATATTATGCAATCAACTGAATTGACATCAATCTTCCCCGATAATTGCAAACTGTTACTTATATTTGATCAGAGATGCTACAGTACCTGTAAATATGTGCTGCATGTAATGTCTACATTGTGTACACTTGTTAGAATAATATTATTTACTTTCAAATTGTTTGTTCTATAATGTAAATAAAGTTAAATTAAATATTAATATCATGAAACACTATAATGATGAGGATGATTACGACAGTGGGCTAGATTTGTAGCAGCTATGTACTCGTGACATTATGTAAAGTTTACAAATTGTCCCTATACCTTCATGCAGAGTCCTGCCATGGATCGGATATCTCACCTGTCTTCAACTTCTTGTAGTATGTCAATGAAGTTTCATTCTTCCGATCATCATCCATGGGTGGTGGTTGGGTGAAAGAGGGATAATATTTTGCAATTGATTCTCTGAGCACATCGGGTAATTCAGAGACACCTGCAAGCCGGCATCCAGATGAGTGATACAAAAGTGTACCTGGTTTGTCACCCATCTCCATCCAAGGCAGCCATTTTGATGACCTTGACCACCCGATAACTTCAGTAGTAGGACAGGGCTTGCTTGCATCCAAGATATCATCAACAGCTGCAATGAAGCTGAATGATTCCTGTGCTTGGTAATAGCCACCTGCACTTTCCGGGAAAGAACCACCAAGTGGATTGGGGTAGTACAGAGGGACTGTTGCATTGTAGAAAAGATGGCCTCCTCTAGTTTCTGCAGTCAACTCATAAGGCTTGCCATCATCGCTGAACACCCACGAGGAAGGAAAGTTGACAGGGTCGTTAGAAACGTGTACTACTTGGCAGTCTTTGCCAGTCCATGGATTCGGCCAGCTACGAAGAATTTCAGCATGTGATGGATCGAGATAAAGCAACACTTCCTTTGAGAAGACTTTGTAACTGAAGCCTTTTGTCTCGTCCAGTAATGTGCGACTGGTGCGGATGTTCATACCTTGTGTCTTAAAAAGCAGCCGGTTTCTTTCTCCTGGTACTTGGCTATGGACGGAACCGGAAAACCAGAACAAAACCGTTTCGCCGTCACGAAGATCGCAGATGAATTTTCGGTGAACTTTCAGCGCATCGGCAGGATTCCGAAGGTCAAGCATAATCTGCACAGTGTCACACATAATTGTCAAGAGAGTTCTGGTAGACAACGCAGTTCTCCACTTTCACGTGGGGACGTTAGTCTCGTCATAGGTGGTAGGCTATGGTAGCTTACAACGGTACGACGCCCTAGGTGTATATACAGTATATATACCTATGACGCTTTGTGTTCGCGTGCGTTATAGTCTATCATCTACGTATGGTCTCGTGAGCCAGACCCCTCCCGTCCTCGTCCTCTGGGTCTGGTTCACGAGACTGGTGGGTGCTCATTGAAGAAGAGTCTCCTTTCTTTTGGTATTAGGATATATGCTTTGATCATGGACTCAACTCTTGCAAGACGTTCGCGCTGTTGGGATTTTCTACAAACCCACCATTTTCACAAATGGCATGGCTGGTAGGCACGATGGGACGCATCCAACTTCAGCCAAATATTCAGCTATCAGAACGTGCGCAATTTAGAGCTCACTGATAACAAAGTTGTGCACACGATAGATACACCGACTAACACCGAGTACTCAGACGCCGAAGGAACGCAATCAAAGGGTCCTTGGATATTAACCTTCGAGAATAACATGTTACCTAACGGCTTAGCACACCCGTTTGTCCCTCCCGCTCGAACGTACTGCTTTTCCAGTGGCGATGCGTGCCTGACAACATCAGATGTCTGCGAAGGACAGGGTATCATCCAAGAGATTTTCTTCGTGAGAGACGCTGCACGTGCATCAGTAACTCTTTTCTACCCTAGTGGTAAGAATCTTTCGTGGCTTCAGCTCATCAGAGAGGATAAGCAGGGATGGCCTAGTCCAATCTGGACATCGGATGTCACAAGCCTCTCGACTCATCTGCCAGGAGACTGGCCATCAGCAGATATTAAGCGTGCTGGCAGGGAGAAGATAATGACAGGTATATACATGTGTGCATGGTATAACATCTCCTCTACAGATTATCATAATATTATGTAGGCCGTTATGGCATGCATTGGGCATCTAGTAACTGTTGCTGTCTGGCTCGTGATTAGCATTGCATGCATGTGCAATAAATTTTCACCTTCTTGCATGCTTAGCCTGGCTTTGTGTTGTATACTATGTAGTTGATATGGAAGAGAAAGAAGGAGAAATGATCAAATGGGCAACTCCAGAGGTGAAGAAAGGCTACCGTGCTTATCTCCTTCCTGACAGTTTCCTGATTGTCTGTCCTGATGTGTGGCCACAGAATGCTCCCGTGGAGGTGTCAGCCTATGTTGCTGCCCTGGACTCTCCAAACATTCAGCAATTGACCATGCACTACAGCTCAAATGGCAAATTCATCAAATTGCAGAATGTCATATATGAGAAGGTTTAGTGTTTAAAACTTTATATTGGGGTTCAGCCTCATATGATCATAGCCACATTTTAGTGCCTTTCTACCCAGGACAATATGAATGTTGAAGTACTGATTTGGATGTATGTATATATTGTATCGGGCCATAATTATTTAATGCAATGTCTAGCACTATTTTTTTTTGAAGTGAATGCTAAAATTTTCTGCTAGTCTAAGAATAAACTTTTAAGCTACATTGTTCAACTTATGCATGTTGGTGTCTGTGAGAAAGGAAGACTAGACGAGACAGTGCCTCTCCGCAAAGTTGAGTCGAAGAAGCCGTGCAGCTGAACGCCTAGTGAAAGCAAATTTCAAGCTATAATTATTGCATATGATATCTACATGGAGTGGAGGACAGTACGGTACTCTCTGACCATAGATAATAGAAGACCGACCCACCATAGATACTCTATACTCCGGTTGCGAAGTATAGAGTATCTATGGATCCACCAACGATGCATGTGCTTATCTTTATACGCCCATGGGCGTCACACAATACTGATCCGATTCCCGAAATGCCAATGCTCGCTCTTCTTTTTCTGTTGGCTTTTTTGGGGAACGTTTCTCCCTTGAACAATGGTCTAGGACTGACACCTCAGATGGGTTGGAGCTCCTGGAATGGCTTTCGCTGCACCATCACCGAAGACATCGTCAACCAAACCGCTCGTGCTTTGGTTTGTCCTCGTACTATTGCATGTTCACATCTTCTATAAATGTATTGTTGTACTTGTATGCACACTAGAGCTAAGAAATAAACTCATCTTGTCAGTCTACCCTGGGTTCTATTATGCCAGAATTAAAATAGTTGTAGGAGTTTTATAATTTTATGCTTGGTAAATTGTTTATATTTTATCTGCCATCATTCAGGTGACCACTGGCCTCCATGCACTGGGGTATGTGTATGTCAATGTTGATGACTGCTGGGCAAAGGGGAGAAACTCTTCTGGGTACATCCAACCAGACAGCAAGACGTTCCCTCACATGGTGGACCTCATAGAGCATGTGCACTCACTGGGACTCAAGTTTGGGCTGTACAGCTCAGCTGGTGATAAAACATGTGCTGGTATGTACTGCATGTGTTGGTGTAGAAGAGCTAGTGTTGTGTATGTGTGTGTGTGTGTGTGTGTGTGTGTGTGTGTGTGTGTGTGTATGTGGGGTGTGCTGGTGGCTCAGTAGGTTAGCACCTGGAAGTTAAGCAGAGAGCAGAGGGCACCATCCCACCTGTGTGACATGCATTTGACGCCTTTTTCCCTGCACCCCCCTGCCACCAGCCTGGGAATGGAAGAGAAGATGACCTACTGCAGCCACTGAACAAATTCTAATTCGATTTAATGTGATTTAACGTGTGATTGTGTGTGTGAGCGAGTGTGTGGGATACTGGGGGCCTTAATAGTAGCCTCAGGCTAATGGCTCACCCAGTTTAAATAAGAAAATATTATTATTATTATTATTATTATGTGTATGTGTGTGTGTGTGTGTGTCTTTGTATTTTTGTATGTGTATGTTTGTGTATGTGTGCATGTGACTGTATATTTGTGCGTGTAACTTGGGTGGCGGAAACTAGTCGGCTAGCACAGCTATAGCCGTCCCAATAAATCTTTGCAGTGGCTTGAAACAAATAGCACATTATAGTGCTGAAATAGGGTAAGGTACTAGAATGCTGACTATAGAATTCATTTATAAGGATAAACTAAGCATGAAAACGAATTTCACCATCTATATGTTTTCACAATATTCTTCTGAAGCTGGAATGACGATTTTGTTTCGTTTACTTGGTATAGCCCTTCTTCATTGATATGACAGTTGACCACGCAATTAATTAAAATGCCTGTGTACCGCAAAGGTGGCACTAATGAACCATACTCCGCTAAAAGGCCTAATAAAAGTCCAAACAGAAACAAGCATGCAGTTTTTTCTTGGGAAAACCTGGATGCTAAGGATGAAAAATAACTTTACATACTAATTTGGTGCAATGAATTAATATTGTACCGACAAATTGAAGCAATTCAATCACATGCAGTGACATTGTGAATATAAGCACAGTCGTTTGTGTATATATGTGTGGGGGATCCAGTACATTGTAGTGCAGCTGGTATACATTCAGGCGTACCAATTACAAGTTGTTTTCTCCGCCTTTGCCTAATGTGTGTTGGTGCATGTGTGTGTCATCTTCGCACATTGTGTGCATAAGATCAGTCACCAAAAGCCTTCTATAATATCCAGTATAATCCTCATGATCCTGGATTAAGCGATTTTGACCTTGTGCTTATACTTCCTATATACCTTTGATTGCTCATTCCGTGTAAGAACATAGAATAATTGGATGTAGTATTCATATTTTTGCTAGGTAATATTTTCGCTATATTCGCCAACTGTACAGATTCGCGAAACTTTAACTGCAAAAATTTCACCAAATATGCACTAAAGTTGGGAAAACAGCGTGCTATAACAAGATTCTCTATAAGGAATAGAGCATTGAACTCAGCAAAAGCATGATGCAAACATGAAACGGTCCAGAAATAGACACAAACGACTTGGAAACGTAAAAAACGCAAATAAAAATCTTCATGCACATTGCAAAAGTAAAACTTGCAAAAATTACATTTTACTGCAATTCGCGAAAAATTTATGCCGCAAAAATTTCCCGTTCTGCAGTATTGTCCCTTTACAACAGCCTACCAATTTTCATTAAAGTCCACTCTTCACTCTACTCCCCCATACTACACATACACTGATAACATGCCCATCACTACCTCTTAATGTCCACTGCCGCTCGCCAAACATGTATACCTGGAAAACATGTTCTTGGAATACCTCCGGCACCTAAAGCACAGTAAACATGGACTGGGCCTTCTTTAACTCTGATGGCAATTTTCTGCTTTTGTTAGAGTTTATTTCAATACAATGTCATGTAGTAATGCAAGTTTGACAAGGAGTATGTGTACTTTAGGCTTGGTTGTACAGTTTTGCTAGCAGGTTGTGCCGAACAGTTTACAGGGTTACATAGTATAGAATATCTATGATTTATGTCGTGTAAGAACATCTTCAGGTCAACAGCTTACTTGTCTACAGGTCGTCCTGGTTCACTCGGTCATGAAACCAAAGATGCCAGCTTGTTTGCAGCATGGAAGGTTGACTACTTTAAATATGACCACTGCCACACAGAAGGTGAGAACATCAATCCTAGTCTTACGTATATTACTCATTATACTGCATGAAAGGCACTTTGTACTTGTCATTTTATACGTCAGATCCATTGGTAAGTAAATTTGTTATTAATTAGTTACTTTAATAATTTTAGTGATATCTCTGATTGTCGGTGCTCCGGAAATAGGGACAGCCTCTCTACAAATGACCCAGTTTGGGGCTGTAAATATTTCTCCATAATGGTTCCAGCATGTTTTAAATCTCTCAAAGATAACCTGATGTGTCCTTTATTCCACTGTATTACAGTGTTCTATTTACCTGCTGGACCTGTACTTCTCCCCATGTTGGTAGGACAGCCTACTTTTTCCTCACCTACACAGGGAGAAATGTAGGGTTAGTAGCTGGACTAGAGCTGCCCCAGCATTAATTTTGCTGATATATGCTTGTCAACGAGGTGGAGAATCATGGTGTACCACGATAAGACCGTCATACTGTATACTACAATTATTATATTATATTATATTAGATGTATGCACATCCACACACCATGCAGGCACACATATGCCCATGCACACACACACACACACACACACATGCACACACACGCACGCACGCACGCACACACACACACACACACACACACACACACACACACACGTACATGTCATGCACTGCAATTACAGTATGAACATGTGATGGCCGTGTTATACCACTTAAGCTTTGTATGCATGTGTACCATCCTGATTTAGGGCTGTTGTCCAACATGTACTGTATGTACATACAAAAATGTATAATATGTGAATGTACTTCGTATCATTGCAGGACATGATCTGCAGACAAGCTACACAGTGATGAGAGATGCTCTGAATGCCACTAAACAGCCAATATTCTATTCGTTATGTGATGGCGGTCAAGAAGGTGTAGCCAAGTGGAGTGGTCCTATCGGCAACAGCTGGAGAACCACTAAAGACATAAGAGATGACTGGAACGACATGATGAGTATGTACTTCAACGATTTCTCATACATGTACATTTTCGGGTAAACAGTGAAACCTCCAATAGTGGACTCTCCTAGATACTGTAGGGACACAGTCTTATATAATGAACCTCCCTACAAAGGACAAGACCCGTATGGTCCTAGTGTAATTGCTACAATACATTTTAAACCTCCCAAAGAGGGTAACCTCTCTACAAAGAGCAAATCAGCTAGGTTTATGTTGTCCCCGAAAGTGCTTCTGTATTCGGAGGTTCCACTGTAACTCCATTAGCATGGCTGATATGAATGGGGAACTTAAATGTGTACAGCTGTAGGTTTATGTGAGGGCTCTCAAGGCACTGCCACCTGTCTACTGATTAGCCCATGATGTTACACAGTCAAGCCTCTTTTGATACAATGTCACTCTCTTTGTAAGAACAGACATATTGGGAACTGTTTGCTGGTCTCTGTACAAAATGTACTCATTAATTATATACGTATACAACAACAAGTTGGTGAGAGCAGCACATGATTCAGAGGAACCAAATTGGTGTTATTGGGAACAGTAAACGGACATGTGCTGCACTTATACTCCAACGTGATGCGATGTGTGTGTGTGTGTGTGTGTGTGTATGTGTGTGTGTGTGTGTGTGTGTGTGTGTGTGTGTGTGTGTGTGTGTGTATGTGTGTGTGTGTGTGTGTGTGTGTGTGTGTGTGCGTATGTATGTCTGTGTGTGTGTGTGTGTGTATGTATGTGTGTGTGTGTGTGTGTGTGTATGTGTGTGTACTGTGTGTGTGTGTGTGTGTGTGTGTGTGTGTGTGTTTGTATTTGGATATTATGTGTTAACAAGTAACTCACTCGATGCACTGTCTTTGGTGAATGTAGTAGCCTGCTGTGTAATGTCTGTAGCTTGCAATACAATGTATCCCGTCTATTCCCAACGCCATGAGAACAGAGAGAACCCGTCCTGTGTCCTATTTTCAGGGGTTCAAGATGTACTACATATATCAAATATAATAGTGAAGTATTTGGTTGCAGTGGCATGTGTCCGTATAGCAGAGAGGTTCCCACATTCAGAAGTCTGGATATGAGGGGTTCCACTGTTTACACAGAAACATGCAGATGATAGCATGTGTACCTCAGATCCTTTTTATCTTTTTTCCTTTTCTTTTCCAGATCGCATTCATCTGAATGATCAGTGGTGGAAGTATGGGGGCCCTGGAGGGTGGAACGACCCCGATATGCTGGAGGTGGGGAACGGAGGCATGACAGCTGTTGAGGATAAGACACACTTCAGTCTGTGGTCCATAGCAAAGGCTCCTCTCATCATCGGCTGTGATCTGAGAACAATAAAAAATGACACTTTGGAAATCCTGAGCAACACAGAAGTCATAGCTGTTAACCAGGACAAGCTAGGTGAGTTCATAGTGTGTGTAGGTATGTACATTCATGTACATCACTCAGTACAGGAGTGTATTTATGCATTAGTGTATCCCTTGTGGGGCCTACCCTTCCAAAAGATTATCTGGACCGTTTTTACAAATATCTCTGATTTTTTTAACATTATTATTATTAAAATAGTACATAATGCAAGACAATTGTCAGAGAAAAATGTCATGTAGGCATAGTAAGTTATTAATCAGTTCATTGTGGGATGCGGGCCTCGACCATCACCATGTAGGTTAATGCTGTCGCATCCACTCACGACATGTGTGCTGCTTGATCGGGCTCCTCGGATGCAGAGAACTGCAGATCTCAGTAGTGAGAAGCTGAGGTGTGTTGTAATCCATCCCAGAGTTGAGTGTGTTCTAATCCATCCCAAATATCTCTGATGGACACTGATGTAATTATTCCCCCTCGTCATGCAGAGACCATCACTTAAAAAGGCTCCCTTTTCCAGATTCCTGTCTCTCGAGAGGGTTATGATTACTGTGCTTGTGCCAGTGGTTAGAGGTATACCGTGTTCGTGTACTTAGTACCTGTTGCAAATGCCTTTTGCATTGTAATTTTTCCAGATCATGCTCAGTGTGATTGTGTAGTATATATAGGTGTTGAATAAGTGATAACTTGCTTGAATGCATATGAATGTACGGATACAGCTACAGAGCTAATAATTGCAATCTGCCATGTAGTCCAGCCAGCTGTGACCCACGTACATACAAATGCCGAGGTGCGATAAAGGGGAACATGGGTCCAGCATCAGTTGCAAGCAAAACGTTTTGCCAACTGACAATCCTTATGGAACGCCAAATGCGACAGAAAAAGTTCTGACCTTGAAAACAATATGTAAAAAGCTATATTGGGGCAGAAGTACAATTATATTGATGAATTAAAGAAAATTTCGATCATGTAAATACTTCGATAAGTACAACAGTTTACTCGGCATTGCTGTAGACTTTGTTCTTTATTTTACTTCAACATAAACGGTACACAAAGTGACATCAACAGCATTTGAGAGACAACTCTCATCTTTGCCAGAATTCATGAAGATTACGATGAAAGCTATGAATTTCATTACCAAAAATCTTGGTACTTTGATCCAATGGGTCAGTGAATGGTTGTGCAATCTTTGCCACTGATGTTGGACCCTCCACTTTCCTTACCGGTACTGGGCACTTATCGCAGAGGGTCCAGCTGGCTAGACTATCTGCCATGCAGCTGCCATTTTCCAAAGCTTACTTAACTTCGCTGTGGGGGAAAGAGGGAGTTTTCTGCCTCTAGATAATGTATGGGATGATGTTTGGATGGATTTCTACCACTGCAGCTAGTAATGAATAGTATGGCATCTCAAAGTAAAATATTCTTATACAGTCTTCTCTAACTGTACAGTTGTGTGGCTCAAGGCTAAATTTTTGTGTAAATTACATTTTACATGATACTGTAGGTGAGTTCCATGTACATGTTAATACCCACTTGTTCACGTGCATCCAACCCGCTCGTAGGTGTACAAGGTCATGTTGTCTGGAAGAACAAGGATGGGGACCAAGAGGTGTGGTCTTCTCCACTATCCAGTGGGGACGTCGCAATGGTACTTTTGAACATGGATGAGGCTGATACTACAATGACAGTAGAGCTTAGTGTGGCTGGGCTGAAGTCAGCAAAAGCAAGGGATCTTTGGCTTCATAAAGATCTTGGAGAAATGGACAAGAACATCACAGCTCGAGTGGAGTCACACGGTGTTGTCATGTTGAGGCTGACACCTCTGCCAGCTCAACAGAGTCTGTGACATGAGTGTATTGCCATGGGCATTTATAAGGAAATTAGGAAATTCCCTGACATTGAACAAAATTAAGCCCATAAGTTAGTGATGTAATGTGTCTAGAATGACTGATATTTTCTGTAATTGTAACTTAAATTTGTACCACTTTGCGGTCATGTGTAGTGTTTTAACCAAAGCCTCATAGGAGGGAGGGACCGCCCTCCTATGAAATGTATGCGCCTTCCTTTGGAAGCTGTCCGCCCTCCTTTGGAAGCTGTCCCACCTAGGCCTATTCAAACTATGCACCCTTGTTAGAATCAGGGGGGTTTGCTAGGATAAGGGGAAGGCATAAGGTGATAAGTGACAGTAAATTTGATTGAGTGCCAAGTAGTAATTGTTTACACTTTGCTTTGAAGTCCAGCAAGCTCAGCAAATGGTAGCTATACACAAAGCCTCACCTTAGCTCCTCACATGCACCTCCCTAGTCCACATTGATCCTAGCTACAATGCACCTCCCTAGTCCACATTGATCCTAGCTACAATGCACCTTCCTAGTCCACATTGATCCTAGCTACAATGCACCTCCCTAGTCCACATTGATCCTAGCTACAATGCACCTCCCTAGTCCACATTGATCCTAGCTACAATTCACCTCCCTAGTCCACATTGATCCTAGCTCAATGCACCTCCGTAGCCCACATTGATCCTAGCTACAGTGCACCTCCCTAGTCCACATTGATCCTAGCTACAATGCACCTCCCCAGTCCACATTGATCCTTTTATTTTCTAGTGACTTCCCTGGTTTCATTCCCCTGAGCAGAACAGCCAATCCCCATTTCAGTTGCCTGAGGAAAGGCAGAGACACACCAGTGCATGTGTTCTTTATGTATGTATAATTTTCAGTTGTGTTTGGGGTGATAACCTCATAGCTATTGAACAGTATGTTGAAAATACAATGATGATGCTATTGTTGTACAGTCTAATGTAGATATAATATTATACAATATATGTATATATGTATATGCATCATTGACTGTAGCCCTTCTAGTTTTGGCTGCTGGCGGAAACACTGATGTGATACCAATATTGAGCATTACGGTCATCGTGAGGCATGTTTAGTGAATTGCTTAGTCTTATAAAAATTGATGATATTATGTGTGTGTGTGTATAATTATGCAGTGTGTGTGTGTGTGTATGTGTGTGTGTGTGTGTGTGTGTGTGTGTGTGTGTGTGTGTGTGTATGTGTGTGTATAATTATGCAGTGTGTGTCTATGTGTGTGTGTGTGTGTGTGTGTGTGTGTGTGTGTGTGTGTGTGTGTGTGTGTGTGTGTTTGTGAGTGGTGTGTGTGTGTGTGTGCGCATGTGCGCATGTGTGTTTGTGTGTGTACGCATGGGTGTGTGGGTGTGCATGTGTGTATTCATATGTACATGTATGTGTCAAGGAGCAGCAGTATTATGCAGGTTTGTCCAATTAAAACTGGTTTATCCGAAAACCTCATTTATCCGACACTCCACTGTGAGTCGATCACCATCACTACTCTGTGTACAGTTTACCCTGATTTATCCAACACCTGGTTTGTTCGACACATTTTGTGATCATGAGGAACAAATGTGGTCGAAGAAACGAGGGCCCATGATATTGCCCCTTCAAAACAGCCTTCTATATATATATTTTGATACATAAAAGTATAATAGCATTCTTCATCTCACTCTCCCATACTATACACATACACAGTGACTGATAACTTGCACAGCACTATATATACCTGTATA
>CAUJGJ010000166.1:407500-412500 GCA_963170055.1 Halisarca cf. caerulea | reverse complement strand
TTCATAAGGATCTTGGAGAATTAGACAAGTACATCACAGCTCAAATGCACTCATACAATATTGTCATGTTGAGGCTGACTCCTTTCCAGCTCAACAAGTCTGTGATGTAAGTACATAGCCATGGGCAAGTGAGATAGTGAGAAAGTTTATATTACATGGACATGCAAAACTAAACCTATTAGTAAGTGATATGATGAATAGAAGGACTGACATTTGTATAGTTTAGTACACTTTGTACCACTTTGCACTTATAATTAATACCTGCATGAAGTTGCATGTTTACAGCTGCAGTACATCATGTTAAGTAATACTAATATTGATGGTTCCAGTCATCTTGAAAGACATTAATAAATTTCATACTTAGTTTTATAGAAATGGATGACTGTGTGTGTGTGTGTGTGTGTGTGTGTGTGTGTGTGTGTGTGTGTGTGTGTATGTGTATGTGTGTGTGTTTGAGTGTGTGTGTGTGTGTGTGTGTGTGTGTGTGTGTGTGTGTGTGTGTGTGTGTATGCTATGTGCTTGCATGAGTGCATGTATGCGCATAGTTACAAGTCCTTGTCTATGTGTGTTTGTGTGTCTGTGTGTCTGTATGTTTGTGTGCGTGCGTGCATGCGTGTGCGCACGTGTGTGTGTATGTGTGTGTATGTGTGTGTGTGTGTGTGTGTGTGTGTGTGTGTGTGTGTGTGTGTGTGTGTGTGTGTGTGTGTGTGCATGTGTCTGTGTGTGTGTGTGTCTCTCTCTCTCTCTCGATCTGTGTGTGTGCGTGCTTGAGTGCGTGCGTACGTGTGTGTGTGTGTGTGTGTGTGTGTGTGTGTGTGTGTATGTGTGTGTATACATGCCTGTATATACTATGTGTTTGTGTTTGTGTGTTTGCCGTCTGCATGCCCTTGTCTGTGTGCATGCATGTGTATGTATGTATGTGTGTGTGTGTGTGTAGTGTGTGAGCAAGTCGAGGAGCAGCAATGTTATATTCAAGTTCATCCAAGTATAATTGTTTAGTATTCACTATAGTCTACCTCAGTATAGATTCTGTGGACACTGCTTATGCAGTAAACTAATACCTGATACATGACAAATTTAGTTTAACTTTAATTGGATGGTACTAGCAACAGATTCCCGCTAAACCATGAAGTATAGCTTCAGACCCAACAAGCTATATGTCAGAAAGGCTTTATTGGCCCGGCGGCTAGGAGGCGCAGCTTGACTCTCCCATACTATTGGAGGCAGTATAAATGTTGATGTTTCCATAGATTGAGAACCCGGCCTGAATTGATCTGTGCTATTTGAATCTGATACTAGCTACGCATGATAAATTGTCTGGTAATCCTAAATTAAATAAATTTAAAATATATTATCCATGCAACTATAAAATGGTCTCCATTTTGTCCTGACGTCATTGCTTTCAAGGAATGTAATAAGATGTTCTCAAAGAAAGTCAGTGACTTGCTGCCTTCGTTCGTCATTGGCCTCAGCTTACTGGACCTGGTTATCCCTGCCCACTTCATGGGAGCTATCATTTCGTGGAGGCCAGGGAATTCCAGCGCGTTTAATGGAACGGTTCGTAATGGTCTGGCTACAGTGTACGAGTACGTTTGGCTTCAGCCATATCGCCATGCAATGCCACGTTTGATATATCGATCAGATATTATGACATTGTACTGTATAGTTTCTATATTAGTTCTCGTACGAGTATCAGTGCTCATGTACGTATACGCATATATATGCATAGAGCAACGATCCAGCCGAGTTGGACGATCTGCACGGGGAGGTTAAAGCCATATTATTACTCCTGGACCAGAGAATAATGCGGATATGAATACAAAAAAGAGTGGAGGACCTCGGACACAGGGGTGTGTAATAAAGTGACCGTGTGATCACAAGGTACAATTACTTCCCTGGCAAGGTCGGGACAAATAGGAGTTCGTTGACCAGGCCTAGGACACTCTATAAATTATAATAATTATACCATGATTATATAATCTTACACTCTCTTTGGTCTTTGAGACAGATTTTACTTTTTATTGTGTTTTACCTAGTATTGTGGAGTACAGTAATAGAGAGTTTAGTTGGACTGAGTGCACAGTAAGCAAATTCCTACATCCCTCAGCTTATGCATAATTTATAATAGTGTGAGGGATATAGGCCTGGAATTTGCAGTGTGCACTTGTATTATTGTACGTCCAACTAAACCCTGTCTAGCCCTGTACCGGCCTAGCCTTACGTATGCATAGCCCTATTTCTCATCTAACCCTTTGCTCATCTTCATCTTTGCCTAACTGTCTAGTCCTGTGCCCGTTTCACAACCTACCCTTGTTTCAAGTGTTTGGAGGATGCTTTTGATGAAGCCTTTTTGCATGACCCTGCCTAAATTCTACATCCTTTCATCATTTAAAATGGCTTTCATGCAACACATCTTACATAAACATTTAATCACAAGGAATCCAGGGCATCCTGCATGTACAATTAGCATTGCGCAGTGTTAACTGTCACTTCAGCTGGCATGCATAGCTGAATTGAGGCGGCGTTTACACTAGAACGCTTACAGAGCGTATTCAGGAAAAACGGAGCAATATGTCACCGTTTTCGCTTGCTGTTTACACACAAACCACAAAAACGCTCCGGCACCAAAAACGACTACTTCTAAATCCGCTGTTCAAGGTGGAGACTTGCAAAAACGCAACAATTTTTTTCTGGTATAGAAGGCAAATAAGTTACATTACAGAGAGGTATTTGCATGAAATCATATGCAGATCTTTTCAAAGTATAAACTCACGGAATGTTAAACGCCCATGTTTCATACAATATAAAATCGCTGTATAATTTTGCTGTTACCATGATAACGGGTGCTATTTATACATAACATAATAAAATTATATAGATTATCTAATAATTTTGTTGTATATAGATTATAGTCACTCACCGAGTGGCATGGAGAAGGTCAGTTTTCTTTTGTGATGCTGACACTATCCAGCAACGTACACCTCTTAGAGGAGGTAGCAAGTCCCTTATCTGTCAATCAGGATGCCTTGGAACTCTAGGTAGCATGTCTTCCTACTGCACAGACTTCAGTGAATCTGAAAATTGGGTCTCTGGAGAAAGGATATATGAAGTTGATGTGGAAACAAATACTTCTAGCTTTGAAGCATCGTTAGTGACAAATTTGTAGTCTAATAAATTCTGATGCATTTTGAGTGTCTTTCAGCAGTTTGTATGATACCATTACAACTGTTTGCACATGATCATGTAAATGTGTATTTCAATGTACTATTTTCAGTGTGATTTTTGAATGTTTCTTTTGGTTCACAGGCTTTCAAATTGAGATTAACCTGCTGATACAATGTGTAATATATTTTAGTTTTATGTTAACCAATGAAACATGTCATTGGACATATTTGATGCAGATTTTCTAGTGGAGATTGGATAGCTCTCAACGCAGGGATAAACAGGAACTGGGAAGTGAGAATCAAAGGTGATTTGGTTATCAGACATGATATTGGTAGAGTCAACACTCCTCCTGTTACTGCAATGCGACCACTTGTTAGACTTCATTACAGCAGATCAAGTGAATTAAGAATTCCAGGTGAGATAAAGTACTTCTGTATGAGTAGTATGTGCTTTATGTTATGGAGTGCAGTAGTACTCCATATAGTAGGATTGGCAGTGACAAAAACATGGCCACCATACATTGTGGTATGGTAGATCTGAACCTTGCATGAGCCTTTGATGTAGTTCTCTTTGCAATATGGCTACTACCGCTTAGATATAAGAGAGATCTAGTGTGATTGTGTATAATACGTGCAGGTCCTGGAATAATTATTAGTTTCACAGCAATTAAAAATGGAGAGCAATGTAGTATTTGAATGGGATGTAAGAGTTTGCATGCTGCACTCAATTGCACTAAAGTCTGTCTAGCCCTGTACCTGTCTAGCCTCATGATTTCTGCAGTTGCGGACATTGATGGTGACACTGTAAGATGTAGATGGGCAAACTCCACCTTGGGAGAATGTGCTGAAGTCTGCAATGGCTTTCCCTTTGGCATTCTTGACGAGGTTAGTACTGATTCATCATTTCTTAGACTATCACTATAGCTTCTACAACATACACATAATAGTAACCCTTTTGTACTGTACAGGATGGCTGCATACTCACATACAACGGAAGTGGAGATGTTGGGTTTTATGCAGTTGCTATACAGGTTGAAGATTTTGCGACACCTAATGGGACAAGACCAATGAGTAGTGTTCCTATTCAGTTTGTTGTTAACATAATAAGTGAAAATGGCAGTGATACTTGTCTACCTCCACGGTTTGTTTATCCAACACCGGCCGATGGGGCACAGGTGAACATTGAGAAATACACTCAATTCACTTCTAGAGTTACAGTGGAACCCAGATGCCCTACAAGGTGTGTCTGTGTCTGTGTGTGTACATATATAAATACGTGTGCATGTGCGTGCATGCATGGTTACACACACATGCATGTGTGTGTGCATGCATATAATACGTGTTTTGCTTTCTATAGATATGTCAATTGTGTGTTCAACTTGGTAATATTTTTCCTTAAAATTTGTATAGTTTTGTTGCTAAGGGCAACTCCATTGCATACATACATGTGTTTTTTTACCACAGTCATTCAAGTTTCCTGCTTGCACTGTGTGTGCATCATTATAGTGATTATATACGCATGCATGGCATTGTCTATGAAATTCCACAGTGAAACCACTTATAAAGGATGAAACTCCAGTCACATGCATTGAACAGAAGAAATTATATTGCCCGTATTTCTCATGAATTATCATTAAAATGGTTGACCCTTGAGTTTCATCTTTAGAGGGTATACTGTCTATAGGCATTCGGTCGTTTTCATGCATGACATACTGTATGACACACTGGTCCCAAAGCATTTGAGGTAAATACTGGAAACGGAAAGTTTAACCCATTGTGAGATGTTTGCTCTTCACCAGGTCCATTGATATCCAGACAGTGTCACCTCTTGGGCTG
>CAUJGJ010000166.1:380000-400000 GCA_963170055.1 Halisarca cf. caerulea | reverse complement strand
ATTGGACTCAGCTTACTGGGGCAGGTTTTCCCTTCGCACTTCATGGGAGCTATCATTACATGGAGGCCAGCAAATCCCAGCGGTTTTAATGGAACGGTTCGTAAGGGTTCGGTTACAACTTGTACATGTGCGTTTGGCTTCGGCCATTGCCATGCATGTTTGATTCAGGCATCGTGTGCTATTTAATTAATATACTTATTATACTAAAACTGTTCTCTCATACGAGTATCAGTGCATATGTACGAATGGAACGGATCCAGCCGAAGTTTGACGATCTGCTCGTATACATGGCATCGAGGGGTCTGCAACAAAACAATAATAGTCTTAGACTAATTATGACGTACGAGATTTCGAAATCCCATGACTGAGATTTCACAAGGATCTTTAAGATTTAGCAAGATAGATTTTGCCTAGCGAGATTTCAAGATTTCGCCTAAGATTTCCAAATTATGGATAGCATTTCTGGATTTCAGGCAAGATTTCAAGATTTCGTTTGTGATTGATTTTGGCGAAGATTTCTTATAGGATTTTAAACGTGTACGAGTATTTCAGATTTATAGATTTCATCTAACATTTCGGGATTTCACTTGAGATTTCAATGAAAGTAACTGTATGAGATTTCACTGTGTTGTGGACCCCTTGCATGGCATGCATTGAGAAACTGACAAGGAGAGATTCGTACTCATTTTGATTATTTTGTGTTTATGGTATGATAATTGCATGCCTTTTAATTAGTGCCTGCTATCTGACTTGATGTAAAAGTCTACAAAGTAGTGGATGTATTAATGTGCATGTGGGACATGTCTAGATTTGTTATGATAGCATTTCCCAGTTTTGCATAGTGCTAAAATGTTATGTTTTAGCACCTATAAGTTATTAGTCACGCATTTATCTCCTGATTTAGGCTAATATTCGGTCATAGATTGTGAAAATTCCTCATTCTCCTTGCATTGTATGCTTGAACTAACTATTGCATAGTACTAGTATGTGTGGTTGAGCAAGAGTACATGTAATTGTGAGGCTTCAGTATTTGTGTTAGTTTGTTGGCTTTTTCTTTATGATGTATTCACTTAGTCTAGGAAGTTAAGGTTATCTTTTCTGTAGTTCACCTTTTGCTTTAGTAGACCGTACAGGTCAGTGTCTAGCCATTTCCAATCCATTAGCATTTTGTCTATCTAGCAGTTTTGTACCCACTATTAAGTATTTTCACTCATCTGGTCTTTTGAGTCTGACTCAAAGGTTCTTTTCACTTATGGTTTAGTCCTCAAAGAGTTTTGTATCATCCTTTAATCTTTTAAAGGTCATCCTGTTTAGTTTTCTATAAATATCGCCTCACTTTTTGGTTGTATTAAGTTGGCTTAAGTTGGCTTATGTTGGCATGTGTTGAATTGAGTTGAATTCAGTGAACTAGTTGTACAAGTGTTCGAGCTAAGAAGCTTCAACTTTACATAGATATATAGTGTACCAAGGCATATAAACTTCCAAAATGTAATCACAAATTCATGAAAGTCTCATGAACATTGATTGCCGTGGAGACATTGCGTCACTTGATGATTACACAATATTGTTAAATGGCATGTGATTAAATACAATTTTGTATGTACTCCTTGCATTTGTTTTTTTTCCTGATTTTTATTATACCATATGAGGACTATAGGTACACAACGGTTACCATCAAAGTTACGTTTTCAAGAAGATTAATTTTAATCAATTCAATGATTGTGAAAACACAAAAATACAAATTTCAAGCTGTTCGACAAAAATCTAGTTTAGTAGTTCTTATACTAGGTTAAAAGTGAGAAAAAAATTCCTCTAACACCATTTTGAAGAATAAACATTGCTCTACAAAGTTACAGTTCAAAAATATTGGGAGATAGAAGGCAACAACTGATACAATGAACTAATGTTTAGACAAAATAACCTGTTAGGCCAATTTGAAAGTGATTAATAAAGTGACAATGTGATTTACAGGGACAACTTGTTTTTTTGGATGCTTCTCAGCCAACATTCCATCCTTGCAAGTAGCAAACATGAAATGTTTTCTGACTGCTTTCTGCAAAAACACATCGATGTATTTGTATTAGGCAGACTGCTTTAATCTGTCAGCAAATATAAAGAAATAAAAGAGTGCACGCTGGAAATATTCTGCTTGTCTCCACATCCTGTCCATTTGGCTCAATTTACTGTGAAACTATATTAGACAGATTCTATGGTGAAACACATGGTGGTTGATACAATTATTATTAGAAACTGCTCCTATGATTTGTTTCTTCCCTCACATTCCTCAAACACCTTCAAAATAGCTGTCATCTTGTAGACTCAGGCAAAGAAATGAACACCTTTTTTCTGTTAGAACTTGTACCATTCCCTTGGGAGTGCCATCTAGGAACTTCGTTATCTCCTGCTTAACATGAAAAACTGTACAATGAATGTGGAAACAGAGAGGCCAGTCTTCCGAAAGACTGATTCGGAAGCCTTTCATTGAAAGACTATAGGTAACTTTCTTAAGTGTTTAACTCCCTCTCTGTCCCAACAAAATTGTTGTGATGATGTCTTCCCTCGAAGATCAGTATGAAAGCAGCCATTCCTAATGATAAAATTGGCTTTCTACTCCTTTAAGGCTCTTACCAAAGTGGCCTGACTTATTACTGATCAATCGCCTTGGACACGGAAATGCTTTGGATTATAGTCGACTGTCAAATTGCATTGTAAATGTGCCGATAACAACATATTATGATTATCATCATAATCATTATCATATTATGATTATCATATTATGATTAAGTCGAGAAGTCTATTTCTCGCTGTGAAGTGTGATCAAATCTTCAAAAGAAGTCGCTTGAGACATTTACGTGTGAGTTCCTTTCTTCAGATCTAAAGTTACTCCCCCGGACTGGATATATAGTGGTCCAAAATATGCCACTGATTTCCCCAATTTGCAAGTATTCAAAGCTGTATCTAGGTCTTGGGTGTCATTCGTTCAGTGAAACAACCGAAAACAAAGAAGAATGAGCAAAAGAGAAAACTGAGCGGGAATTGTTATGTGATCACGACACATAGCAATGCACATTAATGATGTCATGTGGGCGTGTCAAACAATTATGATTGGTTGTTTCCTAGCTTAGCAACACACAAAGTAGGTCGCATTTGAATAAAAGTCATAGCATTGGACAGACCTCACTACAAGTGTCATTTGGTATTACGTTGCTATGGCTTATGGTGAAATATGTGATATAGCGGCAGGAAATTAAAATTTTGGAAATTTGTGCCTTGGTGCACTATATCAATGTCGAATCCACATTTAGTGACGTTTTCTGTCGTTATGTTTGCTGTCACATACACAACCATTGATCTATAACTGGATGCATGTCCTTCGGAATTTTAGTTTTCAGCTGAGTGCAATGTGATGGAACGAGCTGGAGACAGAGTATTGGTGTCAACTTCGACCCATTTGTAAAATGAAAATTTTCCATGTGGGGGCAAGAAAACTTTTACTACTGTCCCAAGTTATAACAGCTTGAATTTTGCCTTTTGAGGGTCATTTTTGCAGATCTCGCCTTTGGAGTGGATGGAATTGTCAATGCCCCTGTAGGGAAAAGTTAGTAAATGTTTTGCTACAGTGATTTATGTGATAAAATAGTCCTAGAAGAATTCCACCATGTTACATCTAAAGTGTTTTGCTTACTAGTAGGAAAACCATACTAGCTTATATTTGCAAATGTAGCAGATCTTTCAATTTGAAAATAGTAATCCTCGAAATGTTTATACCTCTATCTACATTTTAAGCCCTCGTTTGATACTCTGAATCTTCTACAAGTTGAGAACAAAAGCTGTAACAAAGACCGAAATTTTCACACCTCCGAAGTAGCGCAAACATGTCTCTCATGTATGCATGTGTATATTAACCAGATTTTTCATACTAGTATTAGAGAGTCTATAATATTATATGTATTAACCATTGCATGGCCAGTATTGTTTATTAATTTTGTAATACTATGTTGACCTAGTCTGGTATAGCCCTAGCTTCTGCTGACAAATGTTACAGGATTATAATATGCCCTTGCTGGTATTATACCCAATTTATATTTTGCATTGTTGTACATGTAATCACAGGCAACATCAAGCTATTATGCATGCAATACAAATTGCACTAATACTATGCAGTGTTATTATGTTATATGCTTCAGTTAATTTGTATTGAATCAGTTATATAAGATTACATTAGTACATTTATTATATATTATGAGTATCATATATTATACAGTGCATGCAGTCCACTTAAGTAGAACTTGCTTAAGGTGGTGGGTCGGTCCGCCTACGCAATTTTTGCAAAAACTTTAGCTGTTATAGCAATGCTACTGAACGATATTAGTGGTACTACTCTAATTTACCGTATTGTGTTAATTGTAAGATATGTGTAGGTGAAAGAAAAAATGAAAAAAGTCATACACTGAAGCAGAAACGAAGCTCTTCCCGTTCGTCATACTTTGACACTTTATCGAGTCAAATTGCAACGTGACAAGTGTATTGGACACAAACTTGTAGCTTACCCTCGTATTTAAGATCATACGTATGGAATTTGGGGACCTCCATGGTTTAACATAAAACCAACTATTTTACGTTGCTGCCAGTGCAGATCGCCATTATGGGCATAGTTCAGATGTTGTGGCACAGTGGAAGAACAGAATTTCCGCAAAATCCATACATACGATAATTTACCATACTTAGATGAGCGCTCAATTGAATTTTGACAATAACACTGGTCTTCGTGCCGGAATAAAGCATCAAAAATGATACGACAAATATCAAGTATACTAGTAAGTGCGCTATAGTTATATTCATGGCCTGGTAATTATATTCATAGCTCCTGCAAATGGCGGCTAACCCACCACCTTAACTGGAAGTTCTGGATAAGTTGAATGGGTTTGTTTGTCCCTACTCTGTTAAGTAGATATCCTGATAAGTGGAATTAATTAAGTATTGTGCTGTCCCTATTGATTCAACTTATCCAGACTCCACTGTAATTGTTAATTTTTATTTTATTATTATACTACAGTACTTAGGTGGACTGCACAGTATAATACATAAACACCTGTTTTGTAGATTGTAATCACTCACCGCGTGGCATTGCGAGGCAGCACTGGAAGTTGTGATCAAGGTGCACTTCTTGGATATACTGGGTCCCTTATCTGTCGATCAGGATGCCTTGGAACTCTAGGTGACATGAATATCTATTGCACGGATTTTAGTGAATCTGAGGATTGGGTCTCTGGAGAAAGGACATATGGAGTTGATGTAGGAGCAAGTACTACTAGCTTTGAAGCATCGTTAGTGACAAGTTTGCTTAGTCGAATAAATTAATTTTGATGCATTTTAGATTAAAATTCACTAGACTGAGTCTGCACAGGGTTAATAACCAACCATGGAATGAATGCAAAGGTGCCCATTGCTATATAGTTACTCAAATCCTCAATTATTTCTTCCGAATCCTGAATAGTGTCATTCTAGTTAACTTTGTACATTCGATAAAAGTAACACATATGCTCATTGCTTCGAAGGAATACCAGTAACCATTTTCTAAAGGAAGAAAACCAGCTCTGAATACATAGTAGTTTTCTACATATTTTGGCTTAACCCGAATAGAAGATCCCTATACAGATTCCCATGAAAGCAACATTAGAAGAAAGAACAAGTGATGCACCATTAGAAAAACACCTGGGGATTAGGTAACTTATAACCATCATAGTGATAGTTATAAGCGAAAAACCTGTTGTTCAGCCATCCAGGTGGCCTAAATTTGGGATAAATGAATGTGTAGCATGAAGACATCGGATTATAACCTCTTCCCCAAGCAATTTTCGGAAACTTCAATATCTTATGGTCCGACAAAGATAAGAAATAGGTTAATCACAGGGCATCTTCTTTCTGGCTAAGCAGTTTTTTCTTCAACCTTGGCGAAACAGCCATTTCTGTGACGTTTCACATATACGTAGGCACAACATCACAAAAGTTGCCTTCTCTTCCCATTCAGAATGTGTTGGTATGTGAAATTTTGAACGTCATCTGAAAGATGCTCTGCACAATAAACACAGCCGCTAATCGATGAAGTTGTAAACAAGCACTACCCACAATCTGAACTAGCAACAGTCGGTTATAAACATCCTACATGTGTAAGTAGTTTTCTTGAAGCATTCTAAATGACTAATTAATTTTTAATACACAAAATACTGGTCATGTTGTTTGATCATACATGAATGTGTATTATTGTCAGTCTATTAATTGTAGCTTATAATTAAGCTTTGAAATTTTCTGTGTTGGTTGATTTGAAGATAAAATGCTGCATGATGCATGTGAATTCAATGACATTATGTAATTAGTTTTATTTATGAATCATGTATATATGTGCATGTATTATACATTGATATTCAATGCAGATATACTAGTATGCATGGTTTATTTTGGATCGATCTCAACATTGGGCGATTCAGTGGCTGGGAAGTGAGAGTCAAAGGTGATTTGGTTGCCAGAGGTGATAATGGTAAAATTAACACTCCTCCTGTTACTACAATGCGACCACTTGTTAGACTGCATTACAACAGTTCAGGCAAATTGAGAATTCCAGGTGAGGTAGTCTATTTCTGTATGTACTTTATATTATATGGAGTGCAGTAGTAAAGGGGAACCTCCAATAGTGAACTTGCCCAAAAATGTCGCAGTACAATAAACCTCTCTGCAAATTGAGGACCACAGCTTGAAGTCTCAAAAAAATTTCTCCCTATATAGTTCTTATGCATTTTGCTGCTCTCAAAGAGGACAACCATGCAAGCTCCTTACAAAGAGCAAAACTGGAGCTGTCCCAAAATGTCCTTTATTTCGAGGTCTCACTATTCTCCATATTATGTAGGATTGACAGTGAACAAAACATGGCTGCCATGCACTGTGATGTACAGGACCATAGGTCCAAACTGTGCATATAAGCCTTTCATGGTGTAATGTAATGGGTGCCACTGCTTATACACAAAATAGCTGTATATAGTGTGACTTTGTAATTCATGCAGGAATTAGTTAGACAACAATTGAAAAATAGACAAACAATGTCTACTATATACATCTCACTCAAATTGTGCAATTTGAGTGAGATGTAGGAATTTGCACAGTGTACCGTGTTTAGCTAAACTCTGCATATTTAACCCAGTATCCATCTGCCCTCATGAATTGTACAGTTGCCGATGCTGATGGTGACACTGTAAGATGTAGGTGGGCTAAGTTCGCCTTGGGAGAATGTGATAGTGGTGTCTGCAATGGCTTTCCCTTTGGCATTCTTGATGAGGTTAGTAATGTTTAAATCCACACAGTTGACTTGATCCAGTCACTATTACAATAATATATATTATGCAGTGGAACTGTACTACTAATTGGGGATTGGTGTGTGGTGTGTGGTTGTTTAGGCTAGTAATAGAGACGTTTCTATTTAGATTTAAGCTCAACAACGACTACCGTACGTACCTTGTTCTTCGAGATTGCTGATCTGTGTCGAATGACTCAAACGCTTAAAATTCTCCCCTTTTGCTGACTTTACACTTTCTTCAATCATCCGCCTTCTTTAAATAATGGTCTGTTTCCTCTGACTTATTCTTGCTTGCAACGCATCTGTCCTTGCCATGCTCCCCCACCTTCAAAGTAGTCCTCACTTTCAAATGGTACCAAGAGTTCAATGACATCACAGCCCTCATCACATGACTATCTGTATCATGTGAAAACAGGCCTCTTGCGAAAGAGATTTTTTTTGCAAAATGTCATGTCGCCGAGTAAATCAGCGGAGCCACGTAAGAACCTTCTGAGTGTTTCATTGTGACCAGCATTGACTGCTTCAACTTTTCATCGATGGGGGTTTTGATTAACTCATTTTCAGAGAAGTTATTGACGAATCTTTTATCGCACTGTGAGTATTTGCTGAATATCTTTAAAACTATTTCGGTAATCAAAACCCCCATCGGTAGAAAGTTAGATATTTTCATTAGAAACAATTCAGTCTTTATCCTAGCTGTGTCTGTAGGCCCACGTTTCGATTTACTCGCGTCGAATAACTGCCTACCTCAACTACCTGATAAATCGTCGATTAGTCGAATGCTCAAGCAAGTCACTTGGATTAAAAGTAGCTCATTGTGTAGCTTAGATATGTTTGTACTGCTTTAGAACCATTCATTGGCCATTTCACTACATATTGTGAAGAAATAAAGCAATTTGTAAAGAGTAAATTCGCCAACTTTGGGAAGCCATTAAAGTGCTAATGGACATGTCCCACATGTGAGATCAAACAGGATAATTTTGGAATATGGTAGTACTCCATATGTAGGATTGACACTGAAAACACATGGCCGCCATACATTAGGTTAAAGTGCATTTTCGCCAAAAACAAACGTTTCACAGAATGAAAAGCCTCAAGCAATCTATGAAACATCCTAATTTGTAGATGACCGTTTTAGATGTTAGGCGATATGCCCACCTTAACCTAATGTGAAAACTACAATTCGCTTCTTTTCAAGGAGGCATGAGCCGAGATATGGGCATTATTATTATCGCTTGTAAACTAAATGGGCTAGCAATCGCTAGAAAGGTTCTGTAACCATCAAACGTCACACTTCACGCAGGTATATTATGGCACTTTTCACCAATAAACAAATTTAAATGGTTGCCGCTTTCAAATGTCATAGGGCTAGACGAGCACTGTGCAAATTCCTACATCACAGCACATATATATATATAATGTGCTGCACATAGTAATTTACACAGTGCTCGACTAGCCCTATGCCCGTCTTACCCTTTGCCCACCTAGTCCTACAACGGTTTCACAAATTACCCCTGTTCCATAGGTTTTTGGAGGATCCTTTTTGCACAGTCCTACGTCAAATTTTTAAATGGTTTTTATACACCCTTATTCTTAGTACTACTGACTTGGCATGCATGGAAACTTAGTATAGTACTAGTATTATTAATACTTAAGCTAAGTTTAACCCTCCCACCCCACCAATACATTTTGCATGCCTATATATATGACAGGTTTTCGTAAACTATAAAGAATTAAGTAATGCAGGTATACATATAGGTTATGTGCACATTGAGCAGCTGAGGGGCTTTTCTGTGGCTTCACACTATGTAATCAACTAGCATCTCATTAATGTGAGGCGTTCGGAGCAGTTTGCGTGACTATTCAGGATGCTTTTTGATTATCTAGTAAGCCAAGTAGAATTTATATGCATGTAAGTCTCAGACGTCTCCAGTTCTTAATTTTTTTCAAAACGTACATTTTGCTAATTTGTTCCTTTTCGTTCAAGTTCGCTTCGAATTCAACCAAAGCCTTTACATACAAAACTCTGTATACTTATGCAACTATGCTGTATGTTTATGAGTATAAGTCACTTATAACGGTCGTGTGATTGCGTGTAGAAGAAAAGTGTTTTGGACGACCAATTTTCGGAGTTGTAGATGGCACTCTATAGGTTTGAAAGTATGTATACCGTATCCGCTCTAAAAATTCGTCACCAACTGTTTGCCCATTTTTTCGTCATTTGATGTCATTAGAATATGAATAAGCGACATGGCTGCCGCTGACGAAAATGTAGAATTTTCCGACAAATCTTTAGAATGTAGACGAAACATTAGAGCGGTTTTGTTTTATGGGCGTATGTGAATATGGTGACTTCAGAACTGAAGGTCCGAACAGCTGTACGTGGCTATCACGTTTACCAGGACGCCTGGTCACCCGTTCCCGGATGAAGAGTTCGTTTGTTGGCAAGATGCCGGCAACAAACAAGAAAAACGCCGTGGAAATCACTGGCATGGAGGAAGATGAAGTTCACGGTCAATTCAGAATCGCTGCAGTCTTCATCCATCGCATTCAGTAAATACTGAGAGAAGAGCAAGGTTGACTTAACAAACAGAAATGCTAGCTGAATCTACGAAATCCAGGAACAAAGCCCTTTGTGACAAATGATTAGATTGCTTCTGGTCAATGACGAAAATTAGAGTAAAATGACGAAAATTAGAGCGCCAAGCATTCGTCAGCATTAGAGTAAGGAAATACCGGTTCATTATGCCTGACGAAAAATTGGAATGACGAATTTTTAGAGCGAATACGGTACTTGCTAACAAAAGTGTAAGACTAACTTTCACCATAATGGATTTTGATATCTTCTACCTTTCATAATGTGTGCACATGTTTGTAATTTTATCCTCTTTAAAAACTGCGCATGTATATCTCATGAACAAAGTAGAATTTCTAAATCCACCACGGTGAAAAGTTAGATACTAATCTTAGGAACCTTTCTAGTAGGTAGATATCATATCACTAAACCGTCAGTTAAAACTCAGCGTTTTATACTGAAGCTTTTTTAAATGGGTTGAGCAATCTTCATTTTTCCCTTTTGAAAGATGAGAGATTGACAATCAAATCTGCTGTGGCATTCTATGTATTTGGTTTTGTTGTTTATATAATGTGTAATGAGAAAATTGGGGTGTGTTTATGACCGACTTTGGCGACCACCATGTTGTTTTATGTGCAAAATGCAGTGTACTATAGAAGCTAAGCCTCAAACAAAAGAGCGTTAAAGTCAACGGTTATCAAACGTGCAGCATTGAGCATGTTTGGCTACACCTAGTCTTGCGTAGCCATTTCACTTATCCGATAATGACTGATCTGGCAAAATTAATGTATGGGATATACCTATTTTTTTTTTGTTTTAATATGTAGGTATTGCTTCAAACCCTACAAAAGGCACTTAATGCTAAAAATCAGAGCTCACTGATGACGCATGTGGAACATGTCCAGATTGTTATGATAAGGCTCACTGGAGTGCATAGTAATAAAAGTTAATGTTCGCCGCGTAAGTTTGCTATTAGTCACGCAGTTTGCTCGTGATTCAATCCTAACTTGTCAACCCAGCCGTCGAAATTGCGTCACAAAACATCACAGTGGCATAAATGTCACATGATATATTCTCGTGATTGAGCTTCTTGATCCCCTTCTTGTTGAACATGTCAGAAAAACATCGGTGGGTGGCGGGAAAGAGCTTTTGAATGGACAAAAGCTTACTTAAAAGTGAGTTTTGATAAAATCTAGCGATTCCATGTTGCAGAAGTTGAAACTCGAAGGTTGGACAAAATTCAGATGCAGTAGTTTTGCTCTTGCGGTCTTTTATAAATTATACTCATAAATGGAAGAGACTTTTCACTTCTGCAACATACAATCGCTATAGATAATCCAGTTTACTATGGTACTATTAGGTTTGATGTTCCCCATTGAGCTTTTTTCCCAGTGCCCACTGGCGTTTTTGTTCTCTTCCTATACATTGTCCTTCAGGTATTATAAATTGCTCGAAATTATAATAAAACAACCTGAAAACGCTTACAAATATGAATAAAAACATAATATTGTTCATGTTCAAATAACTTAAAGGTTGAACCATTCACCATCTGCGGAAAAAAGAAAGATAAAAGCTTGGTATGTATGTCGCGTCATTTTGGCCCTAATTGGACATGTACTAGATGCGGAATTAAAGATGAGACCTCTGGACCCTTCCTGGCGACCTGTAGCTTAGCTCAAAAGGACGAGAAGAATATCATCTTAAAATCTAATGGTGTTACGGAGCCATACCTCACAGTCTAAGATTCGAAGTTCCTCTAAAGAGATTGGCTTACGAAGGTTTTAAACTATTTTATCTTGTAGCTAGTGTGTCCAAATATACCAATATCGCTTCAAAATGCCTCTAACTATACTGTATCGTTAATTTTTGGGCGAAAATAGATTTGCGCTAATGTATGGCAGCCATCTTTATCAGTGTCAATCATACATATGGAGTACTACCATACTCCAAAATAAAGACTGTCCCCTCTTTGTACCACTTTTTCAAAAGGAAATTTGAATTGATAAGGTGTAGTTTCTTACTAAAACTATTCTGTGAAGAGTTAGGATTGAGGATAGATAAAGCAAACTAAGGAACTCTCTTTAACCTACCCCAATTTTCTACCCAAATTTGTAGCATACATGATTCAAAAGTAAGCCATGCCTACCAACCTTTTGAGTTTTATATCCTACAGCTCTAGATTAGGAGATTTTGAGTGCATAGTCAAATCCTGTACAGTTATCCCCTGTTAATCGCATACCCTCCTTTATCTAGATTTCTTTGCATGTCCACAATGTATACATTTGTGCTATGCTAATTGAATTCTCGTTAATCCACCACCACTTTATCCACCAAACCATTTTATCCACCATTGTAGATAAAATGTACTATACATAGTCTTACATTATTTTCCTTCCAGATTGCCATTTTTCTGACTCATCAAATTGCTTGTGCATTATCTAGGCTGTTTGGATAGCTGACATTTCATTTAACTGACATTTGGATATAGAAATAGCTGTCTGTCATCTGCCATTTTCCGAAAAAAAAAAACATGAATGAAAGCCAAGAGACCAAAAATATTGCATTTTTTGCCAGTGACCACAACAAGACTGATATATCATAGCAAATAGAAGCTGTCCATAACAAACTTGCAGGCAACGTATATGAAGAGCTACTGAGCCACTACAAAGCAAGTCTGGAAACCAGCTTGCCACACTTTTGTGATCAAACAGCATTTCATTCTTCTGCCCCAAAAAGCTGCATGCGTCACAAATATCGGCCAGTTTCCATCTTATATTAATGATCAGGTCTAAATCTTGAAGAATACCCAAAAGTCGATCACTTCTGCCTGTTATAGATGTTGATTTTAGACTATTTGCCCACCTTGTTTATGTGCGCCCTTTTTAAATTCCAAAATAGGGACGGTAGCCATTTTGGTGCATCAGGCTCCTTTTATACCGTTCTTGAATCTGTGATCTGAAAAATGCGATAGCTTGCATCATAACATGAGGTATCGCATATACGGGAACCTTTAAACTCGCGGTCCACGCTCAACTAAATCGCTTAAATTTTCATCAGTGTAGAAAGGGCTAAAGAAATCTTTAGCTTTGAACCTTGAGACTGGCAAAACAAATTGGCACTCAACTCTAATAGCCAATATCAGAGACTCAGCTGATCAGTTTAGTAGTCAGCCAAATGGCTGACCCAACTCAATTTTAGTCAGCCATATTTCAAACAAGGACAAAGACAGAATGAATTTGCAGTCTTTGCACCTATCTCTATGACTTGCGAGCTTCAATATCACTCTTTAGGCGTTGATCGTCGAGAAACAGCTTCAAGTTCAGCTGTACAACTGCCACAGGCAAGAATGATAAAAACCGATTGACACAATTGGAATGATTGTAATCTTTTAGTATGCATTAGCTAATACTATAGTGTTTTCTGTATACATGGGCATGAGTGGATGACTTCCTAGTATAAAGTAATAGTTATATGCTTCACAGTACTTTGTCTAACATTAAATGCAATCCGCCAAATTATGAATTCTTTTCGAACGTAAAATAATGTGCATCACGCCCCTTTTATACTCGCGGTCCACGTTTAAGCTGCTTTCGAATTGGTTTAACTAAATTGTTTTAATGCATTTACATGCACTAGTGTAAACCAATATTGAAGGCGATTTGCCTCGCAGTTTTGATGTCAATAGTGTAAACGCTTTAAAGGGACACTGCCACCAAAAATCAAATGTAGTAAATGGTGTAAAACTAAATCAGGTTGCTGTAAAAGCGTCGTGCGCATTACCGTTTGGGAGAAATTCTACTCCAAGATGGTAGAACCTCGGTTTGTGTAGCCATGTTGATAACGTCACTGGCGTAAACTGAACAAGAATTACTTCGGTGCACGTTGTAGAACCGTACCTCTTCGAGCCTTTAATGACCAACGAAGAACTGAAAAGTGTTCACCAATAGTTCGGAAATGAACACGACAGGCAGGAACAAGGGCGCACTGAGCTTTCAGAAGTCAGTTAACGCTCCAGTGTAAATGGCTCTTTTGTATTACATATGTACGCATGTACGTACATACATACATATTCCCTGATGGTCAGGAATGGCTAACCAATCTTCAAAATGTCCTACCAATATAATACTGGGTCAGCCATTTGTACTAGCAAAAGTCAAATGTTATTTTTATCACTGACTTGGCATTCTACTGTATAAGGAATTAGTGAGCATTTCCATACCATACAGGACACCTGCATACTCAAGTACAATGGAGGTGGAGACATTGGATTTTATGCAGTTACTATACAGGTTGAAGATTTTGCGACACCTAATGAGACAAGACCAATGAGTAGTGTTCCTATTCAGTTTGTAGTTAATATAATAAGTGAAAATAGCAGTGACACTTGTTTACCTCCACGGTTTGATTGCTCAACACTGGCCAATGGGGCACAGGTGAACATTGAGAAAGACACTCAATTCACTTCTAGAGTAACAGTGGAATCCAGATGCCCTACAAGGTGTGTCTGTGATAGCTGTGTGTTTGTGTGTATGTGTGTGTGAGGGGGGTGGGGGTGTGGCTGTGGGTGTTATGGCATGTGTGTACACTTGTGTGTGAATATTCAGTAGGTGTGTGTGTATATATGTGTGTGCATGTGTATGTGTGTGTGTGTGCATGGTGTGCGTGCGTGCATGCTTGCGTGCGTATGGTCATGCTTACATGCGTGCATGCGTACGTGCGTGCGTGGGTGCATGTGTATATGTGTGAATAGGTGTGCATTTGTGTATATATATATATATGTGTGTGTGTGTGTGTGTGTGTGTGTGTGTGTGTGTGTGTGTGTGTGTGACTCACTTGACATCTGGTCCGTTGCAGTTAATTTCGTTCCTGATGCCATCATGAATTTTTCATTGAATGCACTTATGGATACTTTACCCCACAGGTGAAACCTATTTAAGTGGGGCAAGGCACAGACATCAGCCTGTCCTTTGTGCTCGGAGAAACAAGTGCTTCTCCATGTTTTGAATAGCTGTAGTGTTGCCCTACGCAGGTAGGTTATGTGCACATTGAACTTTAGAGGGGCGTTTCTGTGGTAATAAGGAATGTGATTACATTGTAACACTTTTACGAGCCAGATCATACGCGATATGTGTGACCAAAGGATGACCAGTTGTGACGTATTTATGACTGCTCATCTAATAATGGATCCGAACTAATGCTATAGAGCTGAACAACGGTTAGGTTTTATGTATTTATTGTGAGTTGTTGGTTAGGCATCCTCTGCCACATGGTTTTGTAGGAGCAAATGCCCTTGAAATCGCTTATTGCGCCATACAGATTACTGATAAACTGAGTGAACAGTACAGTATTAATAGCTCAAATGTTTACCAATGGACTGTTTGCTAGGCTTATCAGTATCAGTACCTTGCAACAAGTGATCTCAAGGGCATTCTTGGGGCATTATTTCTTACAAAACCACGCAGGGGGATAACTAACCAATGATTCATATCCTGACCTTCGTTCAGCACTATCGAAATGCTTTGAACGGCAATAATACTTGCCTGTTGAATTGTTGGAGTCAGGGACAAGATACAGCTGCTATACTGAGAGATGAATACACACATGTAGTCTAAGTCAACTTGAAGCTTCTGTGAACATTCCCTATTCATGACGTGATGTAACGTATGCCAAAGTCACCTGACATTGGTGTGACTAAGAGAAGAAGAATGATGTTTGCAGGAGCTATTTTTTCTTCTCAAAACATGCCAACGAAGATGACCCGCATGGAGCCTCAAGAATTTACAAGCTTGCTCACAAAGTGTAACATTAACTTTTCACCATAGCGCATCTTAAAATGTTGTACCTTTCGTTTTATGTGCACATCTTCGGAACTAAGTGGAATTTCTTACGCAGGTATGCTATGTCCACAAACAAGGAGGATTGTTTATGTACAGCACGATTGTTTACAGAACAACATACGAAGCAATTTCTTTGTTTACATTGAAGGAATTTCACACAATGGTTACATGAAATCCCGATTATTAAATGCCTTGATCAAAAGTGAGATTGAACAAAAACATTTCCAAAGGCTTCTTCCATTGCTAATTTTGTTAATCTACCTCACAGACAATTTCGCTCATTGAAAAATGCTAACTCAGCAGCTTTTCTACTAGTAGGCACTCACAGGCTGTTAGTATTACATAATCAAACCACGTGACTACATGTGATATTCAACGAAGAAGGAAGATGACTTTACAAGAACATTTCAATCGAAATTCCGGTCGTGAAAGTTATAAGTTTTAGTATCGAAACTTTCACAGATTGTTCCTGAAGGACAAAACCCTCAGAATCGGAATATGAATCTTCGTGCATTGTTCCATTCGTTTTATGTCCGGCAGTTTGTGGCCGGACGGGTGTATTTCTTTTGGATAACCTTGGACATAAAAGTCGTGGAACGGAGCAGCGATTTTTATCTTTCGATTTAGTAAGTTTGTACTTTGTTCTACATTCCGAGCCTATTTTTGTGTGCCAAACCCTGTCAGTGATTTCTACAACCGGAATTTGCCATCTTTGTGTTTCACGTAAGCCTGACGAAAGGTCCACAAAGACAATCTTTAAGTTACTTTATAAGCCTCTAGTCTGTTCAGGTACAAATTAGATATGCCCTTGCTCTTGTATAATCATATTTCAGAACTGTATATCTTGTTATGCCAAAAGTCAGGGGGGGGGGGTTGTAATAGCGCTTTGATAACGTCCATCATTTTGTTTTTATGTCCAAATCGGACATAACCCACCTGTAAGGCACTACGTACGGTGAAAAGTTAGCTACCGTTCCAAAGAACTCTATGCTATAGATAGCTTGTCTCCATAGGATTGTTAAGTACGGCGCATTTTGGGATGAAGTTAAAATTGTATACATCAAATCAGTTCCAATTTTTCCCTTCAATACGTTTTAGAAGTTAGAGTTAAAGTGTTCAAATATATTCTTTCACCTTCATTTTTCCTTATGTTCTGTGAAAGAAGAAAAAGAGGGTGTATTTGTGACCAACTTTTGTGGTGGCCATTTCGAAATTTCTTTTAAGTGCACATAGCTCAACTGCGTACAGTAGAGGCACTTTGATCAATGCCATAATGAAGTCCTGAAGATACTTTCAGACTTCATTTGTCAAAGGAATTGAGCCAAGTGGTTTCTGCTCAATTTCCGATCTACCTTCTGATGACTACAACAGACCAGACTTTCTTGTGTTGGTCAAGAGACCTGACATCATTCTCTGGTCCACAGACACTAGAACAGCCCATCTTCTGGAATTCACAGTCTGCTTTGACACAAACTTCTCAGCAGCAGCTGAGAGGAAGACAGCAAAATGTTCAAAACTAATCGAAGTTATTAGCTTCACCACCCCTTATAAGTGCTATCTGCACACACTGCAAGTTTGCTCCCGTGGCATCGTGGACTTGAATAGTCTTAAATCCATCCAGTCAATCCTCCAATGTATCAGCGAAGATTTCACTTGCCTCTTGCGATCACTTTCCATTATGGCCATGACAGAATCCTTCAAGATTTGGTCAAGACATGACTGTTGTGACTAGTATAGTTCTGTATATATCTGTCTTGTGTCATTCCTGTATGCATTAAGTTCTTTGAATGCATGGTTTTGCTCTACATAGCTTAGATATTGATAGCTGCCACTAGGTTTCTGTAGTCTCATTAACATTCTGAAGTTACATTGATAATTAATTATACTTGTGTTTAGAGTCTCCAGGCAGTTCTTTTTCCATGTGCCATGGCATTGTCACCCATGTAGACATGTCTGATTATGGACTCCTTTGGTTTTGTACTCTTTTTGAGCAATAAAATTGAAGTGTTAAAAAAGTGTGTGTGTGTGTGTGTGTGTGTGTGTGTGTGTGTGTGTGTGTGTGTGTGTGTGTGTGTGTGTGTGTGTGTGTGTGTCCATGAACATGTGCATGGGTGGGTGGGTGCATATGTATATAATGTGTGTGTTTGTGTGTGTGTGTTTGTGTTTGTACGTGTGTGTGTGTGTGTGTGTGTGTATGTGTGTGTGCATGTGTGTGTGTGTGTGTGTGTGTGTGTGTGTGTGTGTGTGTGTGTGTGTTCGTGCAGTGCCGGTGTGTGTGTCCACGAACATGTGTATGGGTGTGTGCTGTGTGTATGATGTGTGTGTTTGTGTGTGTATGTATGTGTGTGTGTGTGTGTGTGTGTGTGTCCACATGCATATATTTGTGCATTGGTGTGTGTGTGTATGCATGTGTGTCCATGCATGTGTACATGTGTGTGTGTGTGTGTGTGTGTGTGTGTGTGTGTGTGTGTATGTGTGTATTTTGGCTTTTCTGCATGTAGATGAATGTGCCAATAATGTTTTTTGACATTATGATTGTTGTTAAGGACAACCCCAGTGTAATGGTATTTACCATTCAAGAATTTTGAACTACAAATATCATCAGTGCTTAATTTGTAGTGGGCATGATTACATGATGATTATTGTATGTGCATGACCATGAACTTCCATAGTATTAAGGATGAAACTGAAGTGGCATGCAATGAACTGAGAATTATAGTCAGTGAGACCTCACTTATCCACACCTCATATATCCAGTTCCCTCACCTTTTTGCAGTAGTTTCCAATGTAAAAATCTGCAATAATCCTACAGTACACTATTCTACTGTTCCCTCATTGATTTTCTCGAGCTCCCTCTCTTTATCTGCAATTTTCATCCAGAACACTGTCAGATGTGTGCAAATAAGTGAGGTCTGACTGAAAAGCCCGTATTTCCCATGGATATATGGTTGATGGAATTAATACTGTGAAACTCTCTTAAGATAAGTTCAGACTTTTAAGCCACTAATTGGTAACTTGAATTGTCTTGAGATGAACAATTTAAGGTACTCACTTTAGTTTCATCTTTAATCCCACTTCATATTCAATTATCCATTCTCATGCATGCGCATTCTGTACTTTAAACCCGTCCTGAAATGGGTAAGATAAATACTAGACCGACAGAGATGTTTGGATGTTCTCCACCTGTTCCAGGTCCATTGATATCCAGACAGTGTCACCCCTTGGGCTGAAGAGGAGTAATTTGTCACAAATTCCAAGCAGTAGGCTGTGGTACATGGACATTAAATGGACACCATCTTCTCTCCAATCTGGTCCGCAAATCTTCTGCTTTCAAGCTTATGATGGCATTTCGTAAGTATACAAGACTTGTAGAATGCATGTACATCTTTTCAGTGTTTTGTTCGGAGATGGCCCAAGTTTATGTTTGCATTGAACTGTGAAGCAGTTGAGTGTTGATATAGATACCCTCATGAATATATTATGTACATAGTTTTCTAGCTTATATAATTACTGCATGTGTTTGGTCTATCCTGTATTGACATGCTACTCATGCATCCGCCTTCCATTCCCTAAGTGAGATCTTTTACATATTATTCCTTGTAACATTAAAAATTTGTGAGGATCAGTTTTTAGGGGCTGCCTGCGGCAGCCCCTATATTGTTTTCATTTGGACTTCCGGTGTGTAACGCTCGTCCGATATATATATATATATATATATATATATATATATATATATAATATGGATTTTAAGAAAAGTCTTATAATAGAGAATTTATATAATAGTAATAGAGAAGCAAGAATTTATACAGGAATGAGTTATAGGAATTGTTTTGAAAACAATCGTCCAGTTACAATAAACAGTATGTTCAATGAATGTTCAGCTGTGCACTTACACCCCAATGCTTTGCAAGTGATTCAAGTGCATGGGGCGGCAACCCCCACGAGTTTTTAACTCAAATTACTTGTTATCCAGTCAATTATTTCATACACAGGCCAACAGTCATTTTTTATTTGTGTGAAGGACTGTATGAATGTCCGACAAATAATATTCTAACATGTAGGCAAACATTGATCAGTGTTGGCATGATGGCTGTGTACGTTGCACTATACAGTGGTCCCCACTTAATCACATACTGCTTAAAGGAATATTCCAGTTAATAAAATGTAATCTCCAAGTACAGAATCATTTGTATATCTACACTGTAGTAAAAGAACTACTTAACCCTTTAACGACTGAAGG
>CAUJGJ010000166.1:367500-375000 GCA_963170055.1 Halisarca cf. caerulea | reverse complement strand
CCTTGGACCAGCCTACAGTATTCTCTATAGACAGGTGGTCCTTGAACCAGCCTACAGTGGTCTCTAGACAGGTGGTCCTTGGACCAGACTACAGTGGTCTCTATAGACAGGTGGTCCTTGGACCAGACTACGGTGGTCTCTAGACAGGTGGTCCGTGGACCAGACTACGGTGGTCTCTGTAGCCAGGTGGTCCTTGGACCAGACTACAGTGGTCTCTACAGACAGGTGGTCCTCGGACCAGCCTACAGTGTTCTCTATAGACAGGTGGTCCTTGAACCAGCCTACAGTGGTCTCTAGACAGGTGGTCCTTGGACCAGACTACAGTGGTCTCTATAGACAGGTGGTCCTTGGACCAGACTATGGTGGTCTCTATAGACAGGTGGTCCTTGAACCAGACTACAGTGGTCTCTAGACAGGTGGTCCTTGGACCAGACTACAGTGGTCTCTGTAGACAGGTGGTCCTTGGACCAGACTACAGTGGTCTCTACAGACAGGTGGCCCTTGGACCAACCTACAGTGGTCTCTAGACAGGTGGTCCTTGGACCAGACTACAGTGGTCTCTATAGACAGGTGGTCCTTGGACCAGACTACAGTGGTCTCTAGACAGGTGGTCCTTGGACCAGACTACAGTGGTCTCTGTAGACAGGTGGTCCTTGGACCAGACTACAGTGGTCTCTACATGCAGACAGGTGGCCCTTGCATGGACCAGCCTACAGTGGTCTCTATATATAGACAGGTGGTCCTTGGACCAGACTACAGTGGTCTCTACAGACAGGTGGTCCTCGGACCAGCCTACAGTGTTCTCTGTAGACAGGTGACCCTTGGATCAGCCTACAGTGGTCTCTACAGACAGGTGGCCCTTGGACCAGCCTACAGTGGTCTCTATAGACAGGTGGTCCTTGGACCAGACTACAGTGGTCTCTACAGACAGGTGGTCCTTCTCTACAAGTGGTCTTTGAGACAGGTTTCACTTTAATTAATACAAGAACCTTATACACAAGTCAACAACAAGATCCTTACACTTTCTATATACAATAACTATATTATAAGTAGTGGATCCGGAATGATTCTGAATCTTAGGTCATTGATATGATACAGTATACTTATATATCCCACTTCCTCTAAAATCTAATTTCTTTGTCTCCAAAAACACCTGACATTCATTCAATTTCAAAATTGGAACAAAAATAATACATGTGTGGATTCCAGCTTGCTATAGATAGAGCTTTCTTTCTCTCCTATATCCATTTGGCCACCATACCAGCAGCCAAAGCAGCCGTGGAGGAGTTGGATGTGGTGAAGATATCACTGCATAATACAGATAACATCCCAAGCTAGCACACAGTCAGACTTTCATGGCACAACTGTGACCCCATTAATCCTGAAATGACTTGACGGTTCTAGAATGGACAGGAACAGAAACCACTGTGTTTTTGACAAGTACATTGAGGGCAGCATGTCTTGGGTGGCGACCAACATTTAGTCTACAACCATGAGTGCCAGAGACATCCACCTCAAAACCAAATTGTGCACTTGTATATACATGTGTGGACTACAAAGAGGGGCTCCAAGCCGGAGAACAACAGCAATCCTCACTAGCACTGTATCGTCCTCCATCCACGCATCAAGGGAAGGTACCAGTGGGGCACTAAGCCAGACACCAGCCTCTTTTCTCCTGAAAGTAAGAAGCTGCAGGCAGCCCTTTAAAGCTCATCCATGGTGGGCAATAGAGAATCTGATGAGATTCCGCCTCAATGTGTGCACTTAGAGGCATCAGCACTAGCTGGATTGCAACGGATCATGAATGACCCTGAGACCAAAAAGTTAGAGCTTCCTCCACAAATGGACAGATTGTGCTTACCAATGAAGGAGCAGGGTTCCCTATTAACATCAAGAAGGAGACAGCACCTGAGATGAAAAATGCAGAAGTTGCAAGCATTACAAACTTCCTGATGCCAAGTCCACCTGACAACAAGCAACATCATTCAAGTGTGTATTGTAAATGGCTGCAAGGAATGATCTTAGGATGTCATCAAGATCAAAGACAAGAGAAGGGCCAAGGAAACAAGAAGTAAGGAGAACATACAATATCTTGGGCAAGGATAATGCATTTCTCAAAATACACAGAGCATCATGGGAGTGCAGTAACTGTTGCCTGGCAAATATCCTCATTGACTACAGTTACCTCATATCTTTTTCATACTGCTCAATGGCTTCTTTTTGATGTACTAACATGAGTTGCTGTGGCAGTCCATGTACTATCATTGGCCTGGATCCAGCTACGAAGTATAATTACACAGTTTTTCCACAAAATGCCTATGGAAGTACATCAGGATGTACGGCTAAAATGGCTACTGTGGAAACAACCAGTGGGTATTAGCGCAGTGGTGTTATGTCAATTTGTTACTGTAACCAGCCCCTATAGCTGTGACAATTTTACTATAATATATATACATTCCTATGTGGGTATTGCCTTGTACTGTATCAGAGTGTGTATAGGTTAGCATGTTCCACCATGTGCACGTCATGTGTTAGTGTAATTGCTTGTATATAATATTATGTATGTTCACATGTCTTTGGTTGTTGCATGATTATTCTAATATGTGTGCCTAAACAAAGAAGAGAAAATTCTACAAACGGCACATTGAACACATTTACGTATGAGTCATATAAGTATAGTTGTGTTGAATCACATGTCTGTGTTTTATGTATAACTTATTAAATTTTTGTCACTAATTATAACCTGTGACACTAGTAGACATAAACGTGTATACATGCTCCTCACATGTTTATGTGCCTGTAGGTTTGTCTCCGGATGTTTGTGGATCATCTGGCACAGTGGATTTGATTCTAACTGGTGCACTTCCGGCCAGCCAGTATTCTTCTTCTGACCAATGTCATCAGCATTGCCATAGCTGTGGTCATCACAAGGCACTGCTACAGGAGAAGCAGCTCCCCAAAGAACCAAGTCACTTCTGAACCAGCAGAAGACAAGGAATATGCAGTTGTGCACAACCCAAGTACCTATGACAGCATTGTAATGACAAGTAGCCCCGCTTATGCCTGTACTTAGCAGGATCACTAAAATAATCATTAATTTTTGCTACAGCTCAGGCCTCAAATGTGTTACATGACTGCATGTGTCTACAGTAAAATGTGTGAAATTTGTGTTATTCACAAATTGATACCAAAATGGTAAAATTATCTTCTGAATCATTCAGTGTTAGTACCACGTGCACCATGTATGCAATTACTTGGTCTCACGGTGCAGGATCATGACTCCTTTAATTATATAATAATAATTTTGTACATACATATGCACGCATATAATTATGCATACTTCAATTCTTATATGTACCCATAATAATAATATATGCATACAATGTACTATGCATGAGAAATTATATAATATTATATATTATTCTTTCTTTCAAAATTAAAAGTCTTGTCCTTTGCAGAGAGGTTTTCTTTTACAGTGTGGACAAAATGCAATTAACCTTATATAGTAGGCTGGGAGCTCACAAGAGCCTATAGTATACTATAGCAGATTCAGGTGTTCCTCTATAGCTATACGCATCTGTGTTGCATAACTATAACCTTAAATTATTTGGCTCCAATAATAATTTAAGAGTCCAATGCAAAATGTAACATGTAAATAATAAGTCTTTTTATATAAATCATGCATCCTTTTTTTCCCAATTTTATGTTAGATTCCTGTGCGTGCACTTTGTTAAAATGTAGCATTGTTTTAGGTTGAATGCCAATGAAGACTGTCTCATACAAAAACCTTAAAAGGGCGAAACCCAATTATAAGTACATGATTATCGAACATAAAATTAGAAGAAAAAGGAATGGGTGAAAAATAAATCATGATCAATCAACTTGCGTTGGACCTTATACTGCAAGACGTAGTCCTCAAAATATTAATTTGCATGCTATCAGATCCTTGGATGAATGGTGATATTACTATACTAGCTATACTATAACTAGTGTTATCACACGTAATCCATGTGAATTAAAGATCTATCATTGCTATAATTATGAAGAGTGGCTTGACAGACCCCGACTCCCTTCTCTTGCAAATTTCATACTTTATACGAAAGGTAGATAGTAGCACATTAGTTCTCCGAATGCATGCGAAATATTAAATTTTATGACTGTGCAGTTTTGGAACTCATTATAATATGAATAAGCTCATGTATCCCAAAACAATTTATTTGACTTGTGTTGTTATAGTGTCATGCTTGTATCTGTTTGTGAGTTGCATGTCTATAGATGAGTACATGCAGGCATATCATAATGCCACTGCATATTATATTAGAAGTATAATAGTCATTATTATTACCAAAGGTATACTATATCCATATTATAAGGTATATATACTTTCACACACTGTCAGATAATTAACCACTGTCAAGGTACATGTTAATAATGTACATTGCACATGCACTATATACATTGTACATGTAGGAAGCAATGCGTATTATAGCAATTGCAACCTGTACATATTGGTGTGTGTGTGGTGTGTGTGTGTGTGTGTGTGTGTGTGTGTGTGTGTGGGTGTGGGTGTGGGTGCATGCCTGCAACACATGTATACATGTGTGTGTGTCCATGTGTGCATGCGTGTGTACATGTGTTCGTGTGTGTGTGCATGTGTGTGTGTGTGTGTTTGTGTGTGTGTGTGAGTGTGTGTGTGTGTGTACAGGTGTGTGTGCATATGTGGGTGCATGCATAATATGTAATTGCAGGTTCCAGTTACTGTTTAGTATGCTGTCCAAAGCTATGAATTAGTACACAAGTGTGTATATACCTATAGGAATTTTTATGATATTATAATAAACATGTACGCTCAAGTTGTGAATGCATGTTTAATCTTTTCATGCAGCCTTGTAGCTTTATAGTAGTGGCCGGTAGATTCTAAACTTTATGTTGATTTTTTTAGAGTCAGACCTGTATAATACGTATAATAAGTATTATAATACTATAATTATAACATTTGCTATTGCGGATCCTGAATGATAATGTCACTGCTAGCTGCTAACTAGTGGGTGTGTAAGCCCTGTGACTGCTGCACCAGTGGGCTACAAATCACCCACATGCTCCACAATTCAATTATGGTAAGGGTATAGATAGTAACACATGAGGCATTCCTAATGCAATTTTGTGTTATATGGTTGCTTGCATGTGGCTTGACATAAAGCATAATATGTCAATTTGTACTATTGCATGGATAATCCCGCATATAATATGCATGTATTAGTATATCTAATAACACAATAATATATACTGTGATAATACTGTTAGTCTAGTATAATGTAAAGGTAATAGTCACACTGTTAATCACAATGTTCTTTGATCTCCCTGTATGGCACAGACTGAAGGCAATGGCTCTCTATCAGATGTTCAAACAACCAGTCCTGCAGAGAGGTAGGTTCGACCTAAGCTCTATACAGTGTATAATCGTGACACCTCTATAATCCAACGTTCTTTCCAATCTGACTACCTGATGATTGAGGCAGATGTAGCTAGGAAACACTCTGTAATCAGAAAACCTCCATTACCATTTGATCGATATACCGTTCAAGCCCCATTGATTGTCACATTAGAGAGGTATCACAAGTAAAACAGAGTATATTATAATAATAGTATTATACAATAGTCACGTTTGATCAATTATATGTATTTTTTTAGTTATTTAAACAGTTACTGCATGTGTTAATGACATGTTTTATGCATGTCATACAATATACCCAAGAAAGAAAGGGTGACACATCGCCACCTCATGCCTCCCTAACATATAATGGTTATGTATAAGTCTGAGCTAAGACGCCCATCCGGTAGGCAAGGCCATGGATCACCCTTAAGAAGGCACCCCTAGGCCTCCTCATTTATACTGGCTGTACATGTACACCAAGTATATTTGAAATGATCCTATGTGGGTAGGACCTAAGGTTAATGATATGGAAACAGAATGGTAAACGGTAATATTATAGGTTTCCCAAATTTTGTAATAATATAAAATTATAATATTATTATTATATATTCAATGACATATAATAAATATAGTAAATAAGCCTGCATGTCTCCTTTAATTTCTACTAAAAATATTTATTATAATTCAGACATACACAATTATTTCATTCATATTTATTTTCTCATTATGCAGTACTCATGCTAACATCGATATCACTGGCAATAAATGAGCTTCTCGTTACTGCAGCAAGTGGTAATGGTACGTTTGTTTGCATCTTGCATGTCATTCTGATATAATATCATATATACTATATACTAAGTACAGATTATGTTCTATAATGCATTATTTTGTAATATATACTTGCTTAGAATTATAATGACAGCTTCATATATGCATGGAACTGCAAATTAATAGGCTGAAATAGTATACTGAAGACGTCTCAGTTTGGAACGTATAAGTGTTAGAAATCATACATAATGCATGATTTCAGTATTATGCTTCTATAAATATATAAAGTTCTAAATTGAGACATCTGCATACATGCTTGTGCATGCATTATATTTAGTAACATTTGATAACTTTGATTTGATTGTTCGATCAGTTATAATCTCCTATACAATGTAAATACAATCAACGATATTAAGCTGGTACACACTATAATTAATATGCTCAGATCAAAGCTGCACATGCATATTTGCTTCTATACATTACATGCATGCCATTCTTCGATCTCAGTTATAATTCTCTATATATGCTATGCACAAACAACTATGCTGATGTATATTATACACTGTAATATTATACTCAGATCAAAGCATACATGCTTGCTTCTCTACATTCCATGCCATTCATTCATGTGCACTTCCTTCTGTATATACATCCAGTGGTCATAGAGGCCTACCCCAACACCCAACCTGTCCCATTGGGTACAACAGTTGTGTTGGAGTGTAGAGTAGTTGGAGACAGCTCTACAGTCAGTTATCAATGGAGGTGTCCTAATGGTGCCTGTGACGTCTCTTCTGAATCCCGTGTAACCCCAAGATCAAGGATAGTAAACGGCAACACTCTAACAGTGAATGTTGTCAGTGAATCTGATGGTGGAGAGTACAGATGTACTGTCACTGAAGGAGGGAACACTCAAACCAGCTCCTATAACATTACAGTCTCTGGTATGCACCATGCATTGTGTACAGATAGACACATAATAATGGTGTAATATTATATTATACATGTTCTCCCTGGGCATATATATTATCTCTATATCAAATTATAATGTATCTCTGCATAGGTGGTGTAGTTCTCTACAAACAAGAGTCTCGCACACCTCTAGCAGTATATCCAAGTGGTAGTGTTGTAACCAGTGAAAGTCAAGTAAGCAGCGGATTCTACCACGTGTCTATCAAGTGTGTTGGAGGCAACTCAGCTCCAGGAACCTGGTCTGGTCCTGACGGGAGTGACATTTCTACCAATTCCTTTGCTCATGTAGCACAAGATAGGGGAGAGCTCCTTGTGTCAAACTTGGAGAC
>CAUJGJ010000166.1:357500-362500 GCA_963170055.1 Halisarca cf. caerulea | reverse complement strand
ACACACACACACACACACACACACACACACACACACACACACACACACACACACACACACACACACACACACACACACAGATACACACACACACACACACACATGTACACACACACACACACACACACACACACACACACACACACACACACACACACACACACACACACATACACACACATGCACATGCACGCATGCACGCACGCACGCACACACACACACATACGCACACACACACACAAACACACACACACACACACACATTCCTTTGGTATATAACCCCATATATTTTTCAACTGTAACAGTTATTTGGGTGATTTAGCCCAATTCGGTCATCTATATAGAGAAACAGACATTCAAAATGTCTCCTAGGCCTACAGCAGGGAAGTCACAACAAAATATTATAAATATTTACAAGTGGCTATGAGTGCCATGCATACCAGTATATAACTGATCATGAACAATATCCCTTATAACTATTCACATTCTTGATCTTAGACTGTTACAGTTACTGTAGCCAGTGTTGGGGTCGATACTACTGAAAAGTAATCTCGTTACATATCACATATTACTATGAAAACTTGTAATGCGTTACAGTTACATATTACTCAACAATAAATGTAACTTGTAATAATATTACAGATTACATTTACTCCTGTAAACTACCCCCAAGTTGCAACCTAGTGAAAATTTTGACCCTCCTAAATGTGAATATTAACATAGCATGTAGGATCATGGAATGTTAGAATCAGACTTGGTCATTCATGAAACAAATGTAGTATCTTTCACAACTAAGACAATATCTGCTGGTATTGCATATGTAGTGCAGCCCAGAGCATAAGTAATGTGACCATCTCACTAACAATTCTGTGTCATCCTTGATGACAGAAGCTCTGCTTTCACTTATAACCATTATTATAGCCTCAGACTTACTTAATTTTATAATTTGGTAATGCATGATTACTTTCACCACAGAGCTAATTGTAATATATTACTACTTGCAAGATAGGTATTTAGTTATATTACTAAGACTTATTCATTCAAGATCATGTTCTTTGCACGAGACACAAACAGAAGGGTCAGGCTGGGAAAGGCTGTTCTTGGGCCACACCAACAAGTGTTTAATTTCATAAAGCAGGATCCAAATAAAAAGTATGAAATCGCCGTAAGAATGAGGATTCAGGACAAGTATGGACCACCTGCAAGAGTTAAGTTTTAAGGAAAAGCCTAACACTACATGCAGTTTGAAAATGTGCCAAGCATGCACGGTGTGACCATTATTACCTTACTTTAACACTTATCAGGTTAAGTCAGGCTGGTAATACAATGGAGCGTTTAATTGAATAGAATAATTATAATTACTAGAATACATTATTAATTTTATAGAATGCATACCTTAATCTTTAATTATATCCAGATGTGTGCTAATTCTAATTATTGAAATCCATACTATTGGAGGATATAACACAAAATTTATATGATAATGATCCATGAATGATTGGATTAATCATTGGGTTGCACCTTACACACTACACATTGTCTATCGTTGCACTGAACATTTATAATGACTGAGGCAATATAATTAGAGGCATGATCATTAGCAAAAATCATTCTTTGCCGGCATATACGTAGCTATACATGAGTAGCGCCATTCAGCTATAATATATATCGCCGTACATGTGCTAGGCATGCACGCAGACATGTAACTGAAAATTTTCTTACCTATTATATGAGGTCAAATCGACCATCACGCAATCAGTTCTCAGCCATCTTTTTCTATTGCACAGCTACGCTAGACTAATATAGCGCGATAATACAAAATGGAGTCGGACGAGTTTGCGTTTCAACTGGAGCAACAGAAAATTGAGGAGGAACGCTTAGCCAAGAGGGAGGTTGGCGGCAGTAACACGTACACAGATCCTTCTGATGGTACAGTTTACGAGTGGGACGCCTCAAAGAGAGCGTGGTTTCCTAAGGTACGTTGGGGTTACTTTTCTGAGGAGCACAATACACGATAGCATGAAATAGCATAAGTACTCTATAGTAGAGAGCTAGTAATGGTATTGTGTGGGAAAACAGTGATTCGCAAATGTGCACAAGTGCACACCGTGTGCCGAGAGTATGATAGCTAATGGTGACACAATACCAAAGCATCCTTCAAGCAGAAACCACAGTCACCACTACCAATAAGGTTGTATGAACCCCATTTAAAATGGTAGAAGGATGTATGATTGACACAAGACCGGGAAAAATTACTATCATAAAAGATCCCCTAAAAACACTTGGAACAAGGATAAGTTGTGAAATAGGCACAGGTCCAGGTGGGCATAGGGCTAGACAAGCATAGGGCTAGACATACATGAGGCTATATAGACGGGCACAATGCTAGGTTAGTCTCACAGAGCCAGACCATTCCCTTGTTCCCCCGTGTGTTTATTGTGAGAAGAAAAGTGAAAGGGTTTGGCGCCACGAGACTAGGGCTAGGTGGGCAATCCCCCCCCCCCCCCCCCCCCCCCACTCATGCCATACCATGAATTGATCTACTGTTTCTCAAAATAGTCACTTTTAGAAGACTGCGCATTCACATGCCACAAATGGTTAAAAGCACAAGTGTCCCCCTTGAAATACGTACGTACTAAGCAAGTAGTGCTCAACACCCAAGTTTCACTGTAGTGCCCAACACACAAGTCATGGAAGCATCTGACAACACGTATGGCTGGCCCTATTCCAATGCTTTATTGGCCGATCCACATCACCCCACTTTTCCCAACCTAACTCAGTTACACCTCTACAGTTGGGACACCATTGGGGCAGTGATAAACAGTCTGTGTATTGTCATGTCCCTATTTCAAGGAGTTTAATTATACACTGGTTGATATGAGGGATTTCAAATGGAGCAGAGGAAAGTAGCCTCCTGCAAAAGACCTGGCAACTAGTCCTTGACAGTATTGACAATTATAACTAGTTACTAACTATAATTGACAGATAGTCGGTATTAGTCGGTATACGTATCTTAATATTATCCTCCAATATTGATATCCCAATTTTGATCCTTTAGTTATGACATAACTGAGGGGCTGGTTAAAAATATTTTAGCACTATGTACCCAAGCCAATTGGAAACCTTAGCCATATTTTGGACTTCTGCTGTTAGTCTTCACCATCTTAACCCAACCATTGTTGTATTGCAAATGGAGGTACTGTAACTGTTGCTGATAGTCGATATATTGAGTATTCGATATTATATTGACTATTCAAATTGTAATTATTGTATTGTTAGTTTTGGATTGAGATTGAGATTGACTACTACACTATTGAAATATTGTCCAGGGCTCCTGCAACATTTGAAGCACCCAAAACTAGTGTGGTCTAGTGTAGCCAGACACTTTCACTTACCAGTAGAAGTGTGGTCTAGTGTAGCCAGACACATCCACCTACCCTAGGGTAGTGTGGTCTAGTATCCACCTACCCCAGTAGACGTGTGGTCTAGTGTAGCCAGACCCTCACTTACCAGTAGAAGTGTGATCTATTGTAGCCAAGCACATCCACCCTCCCTAGAGTAGTATGGTCTAGTGTAGCTAGACACTTTCACATACGTACACCAGAGTAGTGTGGTCTAGTGTAGCCAGATATCTCCACCTACCACAGGGCCGGTAGCATTGTTGGCTGCAGTGTCCACTTTCCCAAATGTATTGTGGTTTGATTTTCAACTCACTGGAGTGATCGTTCTTGATATCCTTCTCTGTACCCACTTCTGTAGATTGACGACACCTTCCTTGCCATGTACCAAGCATCATATGGAGTTGATCAGCAGCCAACTTCTACTGACCAGCCATCAGATCAGTCCATCAATCAGACATCTAGTCAGACAGACAACCAGTCATCTGATCCAACAGACAAGCAGCCAACACCAACAAAGTCACCAGTTGCAGTCCTCACCACTTCTAACAATGAAGGGGAGGGAACTGCGAATGAGTCGTCTAGCTCAGTATGTTGGAGGAGGGTGGGGAGGACATTACCACTGTCAATGTTGGGTGTTGAGCATCTTGTATGGTGTACTTTCACACCAGACTGCCTTGTCATCCTCTACACTATTTTGTCTGTCATCCGTTTTGAGCGGGAATCAGCTTCTTTGTCTGTGTATTCGTTCTAATAACCCCTCCAGTGTCATTGGTACAACAGAATTGTGTATGTCACCAGTACAACTTAGTACTTTTATTCATTGCTTGTGGTCCAGTAGTGGGTGGAGTGTAGACTATGTATAGTTTATCACACAATGCTGATTTGTGTGTGTGTTCGCTGAAGTGTACACTTACATAGTACGCATGTGTACTTGAGATAGCCTACATGATACTACACACATATGTACAGTATGCGTATGTGTGTGTCTTTGGGTAACAGTATTGGAGTTGTGTGTATGTCCTTTCATGTGATCGTTACCTTTGTCATGTATTACAGTGGCCATAGAAATTGGAGGGCACTACTTTCCACCTCTCCCATTCTCGATCCCTAGACTCACGTGGCCAGACGTATTCCTCCATTTTATTTTTAGACATCAGTAAATTGTCACGAAAATGGAGGAAAAGGGTCGGCTACACTAGATACCACCCCCCCCCCCCCCCCCCCCCCCCAGCCACCACCACTTATTCTACATACATTTACATATGTGTATGTATTGTATGTGCCTCATGTGGTGGGCTTCAGGCATATATACAGTGAAATCTCTGATAGTGGATGCTCTCAAAGGCAGCCTCTCTACAGAGGACACAGGTTGAGGCCCTGAATTAATTCCTCCCTATATTTCCAATACATTTTTAACCTCCCAAAGAGGACATCCTCCCTACACAGGGCACAAGTACTGCCCATTTTCGGAATGAAGAACACCCTTACAGTGAACTTCTCCCTATAGTGAGCAAAATCATGTGATCCGGTTAATGTTCTACTATCAAGGATTTAATTGGTTATGGTAATTTTCAAATATAATGAAGAATTTTCACTGAC
>CAUJGJ010000166.1:322500-352500 GCA_963170055.1 Halisarca cf. caerulea | reverse complement strand
TTGGGTTATGTGAGTTTCCAAGTCTGCTAGAATGTTGTTTTTTTACTTAGAAATGAAATACTGAGTTTGGCTGAAAAATTAGTCCGGTGAAAACCAGACCAACCGGACCTACTCCTGCAGCCATGGTGTTTGTGTATGTGTGTGCATGTGTACTTGTGTGTCCACACAGTTTGTGTCCACGTATGTACATATTATATATACGTACATCTTGCATTTTGTATTAGGCTCATTTTGAATTGAAGGGTAAGTATCGGCCAGAACTAAAAAAGAAGAAACCTTCACAAGGAAAGAAGAAGAAAGATCAGCAACAGAAGTTAGACAGTGTTTTTGACAGCATGTGTACATGCATGTGTACATGCGCACGTGTGTGTGTGTGCGTGCGTGCGTGCGTGCGTGCGTGCGTGCGTGCGTGCGTGCGTGCGTGCGTGCGTGTGTGTGTGCATGTACGTGTGTGTTTGTGCGTGTGCGTGTGCGTGCTTAAATATGTCCATAGTAAACTAACTGCATAAATAGTATATTATGTAAACGTTTCTGTACTGTTTAAGGTTGCTGGGATGGAAGGAGCACGTGGGACCAAAGAGAAGCAAATATGATAAAGTAGTTGTACTTGAGAACATGTTTGATCCTGTAGAGTTTGAGGTGAAGTTGTTGCAATGTGTATTCGATCATTAGTACATGTGTGCACACATGTGTTTAGCTCGCATGTGGGCCCACAGTGCATGTATTTGTATCCATACATACTTGAATATGCCATGTACAAACACATGGTCATGCATGTAGGTATGCATGTAGGTATGCATGTAGATTTGCATGTAGATATGCAGACACTATATCATGCATGCAAACCTGTACACACATTTGTCCATAAAACACACACACATGTACCCTCACACACACACACACACACACACACACACACACACACACACACACACACACACACACACACACACACACACACACACACACACACACACACACACACACACACACACACACACACACACACACAGACACACACACACACACACACACACAACCACACACACATACACACACACACACACACACACACACACACACACACACACACACACACACCTCACACTGACCACTACTACTCCACATCCCTCAGGGCAATCCTGCTAGCTTGCAGGATATAAAAGATGATGTCAGAGAAGAGTGTGAGAAGTATGGAGACGTCAGGAAACTGATGGTGTTTGATGTGAGTAACTGCCCTCCATGTTGTCCTATATATCAACTAGACCACACTTTCTGTATATTGGGAGACAGAAATGTGGGTGGGTGTGTCCTAGTGTTGAATGGCAATGGCAATTCATGTCATGTTGTGATATGTGTAAAAGACATATATTTGCTTGTTGTGTGTGTGTGTGTGTGTCTCCCTCTAGTAGTCCATCTATTTTATATACAGGACCAGTATAGTGAACCGGGTTATGCGGTAGATTCCTGTGCCTTTGTTATCAAGGGCAGATTGACATCATCATTGAAAACCTTTACTCATGTACTTCCTCTGTAACTCTCTCCTCTGCTGTTCACAGAGAAACCCAAAAGGTGTCATATCAGTTGGATTCAAAGATTTCGAGTCGGCTGACCTCTGTATACAGGTAAGCCTGGAGTACTGTTGCTGTACCAGTACATATAGTGTCCTTTGTAGACAGGTTTTCAGGATTCACTTGTTTGTCCAATTTTGTTACACATTTGTGCACATACAGTATTAAGCACTGTGCATGTACTGGGAAACTATAAGAGTGCATGCTTCTTTTCTTTCTCATTCCCACACACACACATGATTGCATTCATGCACACCCACATACACACACACTCAACCACACACACACACACACACACATACACACACACACACACACACACACACACACACACACACACACACACACACACACTCACACACAACCACACACACACACACACACACACACACACACACACACACACACACACACACACACACACACACACACACACACACACACACACACACACACACACACACACACACACACACACACACACACACACACACACACTGTAGGCGATGCAAGGGAGGTATTTTGGCGGAAAGGTAATTAAGGCTCATTCATGGGATGGTGAGACGTCCTATCACATTGAAGAATCTGAAGAAGAGAAGAGAAAGAGGTTAAAAGACTGGGAGAAGTACCTTGAAGAAGATGAGAAATACTAGAAATCTTCATTTCTCTGAAGATTACACAATCCATTGCAGCGCAGCACACATCTTTGACCATCTGTACAGTTTTTACTTCTTGCTCAGCATCCAACAGTGCCACATACTGGGAGACATATTGCATACACTGCATAGGCCTACGCCGTGTGTGTCAGTTCACTAGTTGGCATGCTCCATGAGCCTCATTAGTGTTGTATGGTACACGTACGTGTGATGTGTAGTACCCCACACTATACCGGCAGTACCATATTGGCTAGACATTGTGTGTAGCAGTGCATGTCTTCTGTATCAGTACTGTACCAGTGCATACACCTGTAGGACGTTCCACACCAGTTCTGTGTATGTCAGTACTGTACCAGTGCACACACCTGTAGGACGTTACACACCAGTTCTGTGTATGGCAGTACTGTAGCAGTGCACACACTTGTAGGACGTTACACACTAGTGCAGTACTGTACCAGTACTATTACTGTGCACATTAGTTAGCATGCAGGGAGATATATTAATATGTGCGCAGGTGGCTGTATCTACATCAGTTGTCTCGACCGTGTGTGAATGTAAGAACCGCTATTCCAGCCTGTTGATGATTGACAATGTACATATAATATTGTTATGATTAATACTGCATGGATAACCTTATGAACAGCTATATATATATATATATATATATATATATATATATATATATATATATATATATATATATATATATATTATAAACACACATAATTATTATTGTAGCTAATTGGTATAAATTATAGTAACTGAATTAATGTTACAAACTTTATTAAAGACACAGACAGATTGCAGGGAACCCCTCCAGGGGACCAAAAAGGGCTGTCCAGATTATAATTTTATCAGAATGTCCTCATTTCAGGGGTTAAAGATGCATTAATATTACTTGTATGCATGTGCATGGCAAAGCATTGAGAATCGATCATTCAGTTCCATTCTATATAATATATAGCATGTCCTATAGTGAGGTATCTGCAGTATTAAGGGGGTTAGATTAGAGGGCTCCACTGTACTATAATAGGGCAATAAAATTTCAGTGATACTGTAATTGGCATTGCAATCGTGTATTATCTCTGAAGTAAAACAACTCTGTGCCTATTGCAAAGCAAAGAACAGGATATTAATTAAATATTATTATTATTATATATTAAATGCTTTTCAGCCATTATGTGACATGACGTGGGTGGGTACTGTAATGTGAGCTGTGGGTAAGTATGGCCGACGGTCTGACATCATCTATAGTGATGCTGCCTTGGTTCAAAGAATAGGAGGGGGAGGGTGGAAAAAAGTACAGAAGGAAAAGTGTATGTCATGAGGCCATCATAAATAAATACAGAACAGAATAGTGTGCATGGTGGGATTAGTACATTCACAGGGTGGGAGGGGGAAGAAAATTATAGGAAATCAAAAGTGGACTAGCTGACGCTTGGAACATGGACAGATTAAATGGAAAGTACATGAGTTATCAGGGTCAAAGTTGATGATGAATTGGTCCCACATAAAGCGTATGATCTGTCGTTTGGTTGAATTGAAAGGCAGGTCAAGGTTGATGGGTGGCATGCGATTCCATAATTTAACAACTCTGTTGAAGTAAAAGTGTCCAACTCTTGATGTTCTCATCACAGTGTAGTTGTGTTGCAGTTTGGATTGGGAGCTGAGTCTGGTGGTGGAAGATACAAATGCAATGTGGCTGTGGATGTTCTATTCGTGGGGCAATGTAGTCGCTTGACTCGGGTATAAAATGTCTTGAATCTCATACCAGTACATGACTGGAAGGAGTATTAGTTGGATGAGTCTTTCCTTGTAGCCAATTCCACTATGTGCGATGATGAATGTTGTAGCTCTGCGCTGTATATATGTTTTCTAGGCATGTCCTTCGGTGATGTGCATCGATCGCCATAGCGGGGATCACTGATGTGATTTTGGAACGGACTAGTGATATGTAGTTTTTTTTAAGATCTCGATAAACTATACTAGAATAGCTATAGATCGATGCTGTCGGTGATAAAATATCATGGAATTGAAAATTAATACAAATTCAAACCAGGAGCGAGAGAGAGAGAGAGAGAGAGAGAGAGAGAGAGAGAGAGAGAGAGAGAGAGAGAGAGAGAGAGAGAGAGAGAGAGAGAGAGAGAGAGAGAGAGAGAGAGAGAGAGAGAGAGAGAGAGAGAGAGAGAGAGAGAGAGAGAGAGAGAGAGAGAGGTACATGAGTTATTGCGCAATACATTTATCTGAAGAAAAATGGCGACGGCTTACAGCAGTAAAGAGGCTGATTTGGAACTTCTAAAACAGGGAGCAGAAGCTAAAGTCTACGTTTCTTCTTTCTACGGCCGACCGTGTATTGTGAAAGAACGTTTCGTAAAAACATATCGTGTTTCCGAATTGGACAAGAAGCTGACCCAGCGCAGGATTGGTCAGGTTAGTTTTTTTTTCTTGTGGACTGAAATGTTTGTTGCAATGTACACGTGTGTACGCGAATGTGTGCATGCATATAGACACGGGCTGGTAACTTGCGATTGCTTGATGCGTAGCTAAAATGATTTAAAGAACTACTCGGTTCAGAGAAGTAGATCAAATGGAAATCCGTGTCATCCAACACATGTTGCTAGCTTTTAACATTCATTACATATGGTAGACTCTAGAATTATGTTATTATGATACATCTCCATACCTATGTACATAGGAGGTCCGTTCTATGGCGAGGTGTAGGAAGCAGGGCATCAGAACACCTGCCGTGTACTATGTTGACCAGGAGAATCGCTCCATCTACATGGAGCACATACAAGACGGAGTGCTCATGAAGGACTATGTTAACCAGAAGCTCAAGGAGAATGATGTGGCATCTCTTCATGATTTGGTTCAGCTCATTGGAAGAACGGTGTCGGCCGTGCACAAAGAGGATGTAATTCACGGTGATCTCACAACCTCAAATATGTTCTACCATCCTAGCACCAACTCCATCACTGTCATTGACTTTGGCCTCAGTTTTGTCTCAGCACTCACTGAAGACAAGGCGGTTGATATGTATGTGTTAGAGAGAGCATTTATCAGCACACATCCGGACACAGAGGCCATGTTTGCAGACTTGTTGGAAGCTTACTGCGAGGGTAAAGGGGGAAAGAGTGTTGTAAACAAACTCAATGAGGTGCGTGCTCGGGGAAGAAAAAGGACTATGGTTGGATAACAGACCACGCACCTATAGTACATGAAATAGATACATATCTGTTGTATACATGTGTCAATCAATGTCCGTCACACTGAGAATATTGTCTAAGTAAATTCTATTTGTTGCATTATGTGTTAGTATGCATACATACGTACGTACATAGTACATACGTACTTAAATTGGAACTGGAATTTTGATCTAAATATTTACTTTATCTATATATTTTCAAGATTCCATTTAACTTTGTAAAGGATGGTTGAAATACAACAGCTTACCTTAGTATGTTCACTTGATGTATCAACCACATACATGCATGACTTAAGGCCATTTCAATTATTGGATGTTGTAACTTGAGTGCCTTCTGCATATACCAAGCTAGGGCTAAAGCATGTACAAGCCTCAGTTGTTCTATTGCCATCACATAACATGATGCATGCATGTTCATACGTGCATTCATGCAAAATAACATATTAAATATACTATTATACGTGATTATCCGCTAACTATTACATTCTGTTATATAAGTGCGCAAGCATCTGAGTGTGTATAACTGTATGTATGTGGGCTTGTGTGTGTGTGTGTGTGTGTGTGTGTGTGTGTGTATGTGTGTGTGTAAGTGGGTGTGAGTGGGTGTGTAAGTGTGTGTATGTGTGTGTGTATGTGTGTGTGTGTATATGCGTGTGTGTAAGTGTGTACGTTTGTGTTTGTGTGCTTGTGTGTGTGTGTGTGTGTGTGTGTGTGTGTGTGTGTGTGTGTGTGTGTTGAGTGTATGGGTGACATGTGTGCATGTGTGTGTGTATGTGTATTCTTGTGTGCAGGGGAGGCATGCGTGCATATGTACATGTATGTGAGTGTGTGTGTGTGTGTGTGTGTGTGTGTGTGTGTGTGTGTGTGTGTGTGTGTGTGTTCGTGGATGCATGTGTGTGAGTGCATGATGCTTTGACATTACTTCATATGTACCCAATACTCTGGAGATGGGTGACATGCAAGCACACTTTGAAAGTATTCAGTCAGTGCATTCATGCATTTATGACTATGTCTGTACCTCGTGTATCCTCTGAATGATGTTTTATTCTTCACACCTTTGTCTACAGTTATTGTTTGTGTTGTAAGCTGATTTTCATGCAAGGATTGGCTTCACCAAAGTTGTGTATACTCATTGTCACGCCATATTAGTGCCTTCATGTGATCGAATTGATGACAAACCACAACATACCAAACTCCACACTTTTGATCTACTTGCACCCTTGGAATGTATCGGTGGGGAATTTAGGTGCATTGATAAGCTATATAAGGAGGACATTGCGTGCACTCCATTGAAAAGCATGCATGCAGTGTTCATACCCGTGCACCATCTTTAGGTTCTCTGAAGCAGGGTGACTACCATGCAGGGTGTCCAATACATTATGTTTTCAAATGTGTTTTTAATTTGGCAGGTGCTCCATGACCTACATCAGTATAATTATTAAACCTGCTGAAACGAAAGATCCCAATATACAAGTTCATTTATATGTGCGGAAGATATTATCTGTTTCTTACAGTATCTGTTAGTATAGTGTCATTATGTATGGACCCCTCACCTTCACTTGAGTGTAATACCGCAGTGTAACCTCTCTAAACCGAAAGCCCTTGAGACCAAAAGAAAATGGTTTGATTGACAAGGTTCTATATGTACAGCAAATACAGGGCCGTAGGAAGCTATTTTTCTTTGGTCAGGCAATATTTTTTGTATCACTAACAAAATTAAATTAATGCAGCACAAAACTTGATGATGATGACAATCAACGATGACAATTCAGCCATATTGTGCCTGTTACAGAATGGAAATAGCCTAATATTTTAGTATTTATGCCAGCTCTAGTTCATTAAGAATGACGACTGTATTGAAGTTTCCATTCAGGAACTGGACAAATTCATTGATATTATTATAGCTAGTATCAAAGAGAACAAAGGTTGGATTTGCCCTTAATATGAGAGAGGAGAAAAAACACCATTATATTGCCAAAAGTTACAATGAATCAAAGTAAAATCACGCATGTGGCAATAATTTGGGAAGTCTGATGTGGGGTTAAAATGCCCAGGACACAGAGTTCCCGATGGAATGGATGGTGCAGGCTGTGGGTAACAAACGCTGCAGCTATTCCATTCGGCTCTGGCAGGGCTGAGAAAAGTAGTTCTGCCAGCTGACCCCATAAAGTTCGCAAATTGCGAGAGGGGTTCAATATATATGGGGCAGCTGATCCTCCAAATCATTGAAAGACATCTCTTCTTCTATATCATCCTCAAAATCCACAAAAGCTTCTCATCATCTTGAACAACTTCTCCCTCCCCCACATACAGACTGTGTATGCAAGTGGAACATTTCTGAAAGCTACGCATCGGGTCTCTTCATTTTCTCACCAACACGTGGTGCCACCATCTTGCATCATAAACTATTTCTTGTATGAAGCCCTGTCATGCAAAAGATTATCATGGTTTCTTACTTTTCTTGCATATTTATAACTTTCAAGTATTCACTATCAAGGGTTCATAAAATATTGGTCCATTGCTTGCTGGACCTGCCAAATAGGTTCCTACGGCCCTGAAATATAGAGTCTGTTAGTGAGAGAAGGCCTTACACGACATTCAGTTCAGTGCATGAGCTAGGGTTCCAAATTACAGAGGGGTAATTTGGTTCAGAGAGTTTTCACTGTATTATGAAGAGGAATAGCCTTTTAATAATAATAAAATAATTGCTTAATATATATTATCTATCGTGACAAGCAAATGAAGAGCTATACTTGCATGTGTCCAAGAGATACTGCTGCGTTGGATATTAAATCTCTGAAATATCATAATGTACGTAAGTATTAAATTGATGTTTGTTTTATGAATCAGATTGTATTATTATCTATTACTGAATTGGTTATCACGTGCTTGCTACGACCATCAGAGTTTCCCCAGGGGGGACGACAACTGCAGCTGGGTACATGCTACGACTATCAGAGTTCCCAAGGGGTGTTAACAACTGCAGCTGGGTACATGCTACGACTATCAGAGTTCCCAAGGGGTGTTAACAACTGCAGCTGGGTACATGCTACGACTATCAGAGTTCCCAAGGGGTGTTAACAACTGCAGCTGGGTACATGCTACGACTATCAGAGTTCCCAAGGGGTGTTAACAACTGCAGCTGGGTACATGCTACGACTATCAGAGTTCCCAAGGGGTGTCCACAACTGCCGCTATACCCTAGCACTTTGAAGAAGGCCATAGCTTCATGTCCAATTAAGCACACCAGTTGTTTCATCACCAATTGGTATGAAGAGATGGGTGTTGGACGTGCAAGCAGCTTGCTGTAAAGTTACTTCTTCTTACTTTCTGCTCGATTAGCAATCAGAACAGCACCTGAGGCAGCTAATGAGGCATATGATGGAGCAAATGTGTCCCAACATGTCACATCCCAAGTGAGAGCGTGTCCATTCTTTCAGGGTATAATTGCTACTCCATCAACCCTTTTTCCATCAGATCAGCAGAGACCCGAGGGCTCCAGGTGGGATGGAATATCAACCGTGGCTATAGTGATCTTTGATTAGATCATTTAAAGCTGCATGACAGGGATGGCGACCCGGGCTCTAATGCCAACTCAAGTCATGTATTCCAAAACTATCAATCTGGTTGCCACACAGCGCACATTTGTGCTCGATACACAGAGCCCAATCTCAGCCTAACAGCAATCCTCACATCTTTATCCTCCCAATGAAGACCCAAAGAAGACAGCTGCAGGTGGAGCAGTTATAACCAGGTGCCATGCAGACTCTTTTCCCTTAATATCTATCTATCTATCTATCTGTCTATCTTTATCTATCTATCTATATCTATATCTATATCTATCTATCTATATAGATAAATAGATAGATAGATGTATGGATGGATGGATGGATTGATGGATTGGTGGAGAGATATAGATAGATAGATAGATTGATTGATAGATAGATAGATACTATTAGATGGATAGATATATAGATAGATATATAGATATTAGATATATGCATATTTTATATACAGGAGAATCACATCTGTACCCAAATACTGCTTAGACATCTAAATTATAATACTCATGGTCCCTTTGATGTTTATGTATATATATATATATATATATATATATATATATATATATATATATATATATATATATATATATATATATATATATATTAAATATATCATATAGCAAGAATTTAGCACATTTATCCCTACTATTATATTTACAGCTCAATAGACTAGCATCACATGCATATTGATGTAAATGATCTTGAAGTGGTATGAAAACATGTCTGAATTGAGTGCATTACTAGATTAGGTTTATGAATATGCTTACTTTTATATATATGTAATCGTCACATGTTCATCAATATTATAGGTTTAATTGTAATTATAATAATTATGAAATTGTCGTTTTATTATGCATAATAATAATATTCATATCACATGTCATGCATGAGTGTAGTATTCTTCAAGACCTATCTACATATGTGTTGGATCATTGTTCCAATGAACATTCATGATACCAAATAATTTGCATGTGATCCCGATCTGTCGGCATTATCTATTACAATATCAAACATGCTGCTGTGAGTATATATGTGGTGTGCATGTGTATACATAACCATGTATGTACCACAAGATGTTGATCTGCTAATAATGACAATTGAGGGGGCAATCTGCCAAATCAGCAGAACGCTTTGCTAAACCAATATGCAAACATATGCAAAAAACTAACCTGTGGGCTCTACTATTGCCATCAATCAGAATTGTCCAAAAGCTAGCTATAGTGTTGACAAGTACATGCAGCTCGGTGCAATTGCAACTGAACTGTATGGTGGTGCGTACGTGTATACTATGCACGGTATATATAGTGCCCCGACCTAGCTACTGAGAGACCATGCATGATCATGAATCGTAAGAGTCTCAGAAAGGGTGGTACATTGTGTGAGACATAGTCAGTGCATGGGTTTTATATATGACCAGTTAAATTTAAGTTCAATTATATCTATAGAATTTGATCACTCACAACAGATCCAGAGGTTCCTTCTCACATGCAAGGCTATTCAGAAAGACTTTATCAAAAATGCGCAAAGCTGAAGCCATACACATTAATACTACACAAACACTCCCCCCATTTCTTAACAAGGCTTCCTTCAAAAGCAGTACATGTATATGCAATTAAGCAATTAACTGCAGTTGTATTGCAGAAACGCACGTTATGTATACAAAATATGTAGCAGTTATGCATACACATTTGGCACAATGCCCCACTGCCCCACGACCCGTCTGACACTGATCATGAAGGACATATAAATATAACTGTAGGAACTTGAACACCTTGCATATGCCAGTCCTTTAACTGTTGCTGTGGGGGAATTGTCTCACAGCTAGTCTAAGATGACAGGATCAGTAACAGCTGTAGCATTCATTTGTGGAACATTATTACTTATTTCTATTTCAGGTGATTTATACAGTCATGGTAATGTATCTGATTCATCTTGTCAGTGATATTTGACACCTATTTCTTGTTCAGGTGTACATGTGTTGTGGTAATGTATCTGCTTCATCTTGTCAGTGACATTTGACACCTATTTCTTGTTCAGGTGTGTTGTGGTAATGTATCTGTTTCGTCTTGTCAGTGACATTTGAGCAGGCCCATTATTGGCAATTGAAAAGTCCTTTTATTTAAGTGTGTACAGAAAATGTAGCGTATATAGAATTACACATAGTGGTCCTATTGGTGGGGTTCAAAGAGCATTGAGGGCATCTACTGGATCGATTGCACTGAGTGGACTTCTAGAGTTACAAATAGCAAGCTAGTCTGGCCTGCTATGACCAGCACATACGTGGGACGGTTGTAGCAGGCCAGACTAATTGCAAGCATAAAATGGATTTCACATAACACATAATTCTTGGATCCTTGAGTTTTATTACGCTTATGGGCACACACATAGCTGTACCCTCATCCATATGCATGCATGTGATATACAGTTACCTTAATATGCCCTGCAAGAAAGTGTGGATGTAATTGTTTTGTTTGCTAGTTTATTACAAACATAGTTAAGAGAAATAATATATAATCATTATGACAAAATCATAGTTACAGTAGTGTTTTAAATGACATATAGTCTGCACATATTACATGAATTTACTGTTGCTGTACGTGTCTAATAGTATTTAATAAAATTTGTCTAACTCGTGATATATTGCAATAACTTTGATGTTATGACTGTTCTGGTGACATACATTAATTGTATATCTTGTTAGTAGGTAGTGTAATAATAGTGTTAGACTAGGACTCAAGAGGCAGTAGTTATGTTACGCTAAGAGAGGCACCCTTATAGTCCTCTATCCATGCATGCATGCATGGTGCACATGCTACATGTCTTCTGTAACGTGGTGGATCTTTATCTCCTTCAGTCCCTTCATCCCTTGGACAGCCACTACCTGGATCAGGAGGAGATGGTAAGCAATGAAGACAATTAAAGTATGTTTGAAGGGTGGTAAAAACCTGCTATAAAAGGCATAATTGCAGAAAAACTAAATAATAATTATTATTACAATAAGCTTGTGTGCTAAAGGTACTTACAGTAAATATAATTGTATAGGCAACATTCTTCAGCACTGACGTAGAATACAATTGAGTCTAGATCTTGAAAATGATTTGAAATCTGGCTCATTTATCTTGCAGAAAAACCCACTAGCTATCCTCGGAATGTTACAGTGACGAGATCAGGACTGAGGGAAGTAACATTGTCATGGTTACCGCCTGCTGTTGATCCACCCTCCATCATTGGAGAACATATCTACGTCATTTATCTCTACATTATGGACAGCCCACCTGTTGCAAGTGCCTTGAACGAAACAAATGGTTTAGTAGTTCAGCAACAATCTTATGTACTTACACGAACAACCTATCTTCTGGAGGATTTGCAAGATGGTGTGCATTATATAGCTCAAGTATATGTAGCCTTCTCTAGAGGTCCACGGAGCATGCGCAGTGAGTACGTGTATGTATCCTTTCAGCAAGGAGAACTTGTCGTAGTTCACTGGGATAGGACAGGTACAGAGGAATCTCAGATTACCCCTACAGTTCCTGTCACTGATGTGTCTACCGCTACTGTCACAGGGTCTATTACAGAGTCTACTGACATCTTACCACCTGTAACACGGTTTGATGGAGAGATAATGCAAGATGGAAATAGAAGAGACTTAAACCAAATATTGATCGGTGAGCAAAATATCTCTTGGATTTCACAAGCAGTATGCATCATCTTATACTAACATCTATGTCTATGCATGAGTACTAGGTGCTAAATTGTATACAAACTCAGTATATATGTGCTTGTACATGTGTGTGCTTGTGTGTGTGTGTGTGTGTGTGTGTGTGTGTGTGTGTGTGTGTGTGTGTGTGTGTGTGTGTGTGTGCATGTGTGTGTGTGTGTGTGTGTGTGTGTGTGTGTGTGTGTGTGTGTGTGTGTGTGTGTGTGTGCATGTGCATGCATGTGAGCATATATATTTGTGTGTCCACACTTGTTTCTTGGGGAAATGTGCCAGGTTGTAACTGTAAGAGTGTGAAGCTGCAGTACGTGAAAGTGACGTATAATGAATTGATGTGTGTGGGTGTGAGCATGCATGTATTTGTGTGTTATGATGGATGGATACATGACAATAATTGTGTGTGTTTTTCCTTGATATCATTTATTCTGTCTGCATGCTACATGTAGGAACTATTGCTGGAGGGATAGGAAGCCTACTGGTATTGACAGTTGTGGGTGCTCTTTTGAGTGGTGTACTGATTTTCATAATGAAACACAGGAAAAACAAGTGAGTTGGATCATAATATACATTGATTTAGAAAAAAAAAAATTTGAAAATGGTTGAATGCATTTAGCATCTATATACATTATTTTTATATGAATTTTATAGACTTCACATCAACCTTAAGCACACACACACACACACACACACACACACACACACACACACACACACACACACACACACACACACACACACACACACACACACACACACACATGCACACACACACACACACACACACACACACACACACACACACACACACACACAAACACACACACACACACACACACACACACACACGCACACACACACACACACACACACACATACACAAAGACACACAATGTAAATGCATGTGCATCCTCAATATGATTTCACATCCTGGATATATACTTGCTGACATATTCCAATCATTAAGGATGAAATGCCCAAAAGTCCCAGCATCCTTCATCAAAGGGAAACATGAATCTACTCTTTGTCAAGCTGTTTATTCAGACACCCCGCCCCCTGTGAAATTTACCTTGACTAGCAATCCATGCTATCAGTACAATAGCCCAGGTAGCACTGATGTGAGTTCCTATAGTTACAATTATGTGGATGTGACAGCACCCTTTGAGAATGAGAGCACCCAGCAACATTTACAGGCGGCACTAGGGAGCAAACAGCTACCACAGAAGGCAGCACGGGAAAGTAAACAACTGCAGCTCCCATTGAAGGCAGAACCTGAATGCAAGCATCTACCACTGAAGGCAGCACCAGGGAGAAAACATCCACCACTGAAGGCAACACTGGGAAGCAAACATCTACCACAGAAGGTAGCACTGGAGAGCAAGCAACAGCCACTCAAGGTAGAACCAGGATTCGGTACAATTACAGATCATGTCTATTACAACAGTCCAGCCCATACACTATACTGTAGTCCTTCTAAAGCAGAAAGTGATACAGCAAGATATATCAGCACACTGTCAGGTGGAATATACTATAATGATATGGTATAGAAGAAAGTGCGTACATAGAATGTGGCAAGATTTAAAGCACATTTATCCCTGATATATATATTACATATTCCAAATTCATGATAAATTTTATGATTAAAATCTATTTTCATTACTTTGTCATTCATTTAACACATGCCACCATATCTTGAGCATGGTATTTTTCAACACCTATCTGCATATGTGAGGGACCATTGTTCCAATGGACACATATACAATTCATACATAGGCGGATCCAGACTAAAAAATTGAGTGGTGCCTGACAGTATATTAGTAAATGCCATTCTGCTGGGATGTTGTGGGTACTGGCAGTCTATTATCTATGGTACTGGTATACATTGTCACTTGTAAGGCTTCAATTAATTTGATCATTGTTGCGTAAGCATTCTTTGTCATAAAAATGGCTGACAATTCGCGAAGCGCTTTTTAGTGTATAATACAAGAACGCAGAAGGCTAGTAACAGCTTTAAGCCTTTTCTTGATGTTGAGGATATTCAGGAAGATAACATTAATTTGAATCAATATGGTAAATAGTTGTCTGTATCTACTTTTACCTCAGTAAATCTAACTACTTTTGTAAAGCGGCTCAGTTTTAAAGAGATCAACTTTTTTTCCTTGGGTTTGTGTCTTGGGGTGGTGCCTAGGCACCCCAGGCACCACCCTAGATCCGCTTCTGTCATATTTAACTCACTGTATGTGTATTAGTCTCTTGCTGAATTGCGTATTGAAGTATATATAGGTCTCGTATATTAGGTTTTTATGGATTGCTGACTTTGCCTGTAGTGTTTATCTTTAAGAATAATAATAATAATAATAATAATAATAAGACTAGAGAGTTCTGATGGTATATAGTTTTCCTTCACAAACTGTCGTCCAGAGTGAAGTCAGTCACTCTTGAAGAGAAGTCCGTCTTCTGTCTGACACAGCAACTATCTGTTGCCATCCAACAAGGGAATCTTAGTCCATCCTTGGTACTCATGTGCTAGGTGGTATTGATTGTTCTATTAATTTATTATCTAACATTATTGTCATCATCATCATCATTATATAGTTAATACGCTCCAACATAATCAAATAATATTATATAAAAACAGATGCATGTAAGCAATTGCAATATTCATTTAATGACACAATTTTACTATAATTACTATATCAAGATATTTGCATGCATATTATGTTTCTAATATAAATGTTACAATATTCTGTACTGCAGAGAAAAAGTAGTACTTTATTATAAGCAATGTATTATAACTATAATATAGAATATTATGATATAATAGATGCATACATATAGTATATATGCATGTAATATACAGAAATAAAATTCCATCATACAACATGAAAACTAACTGAAAACTTTATTGTTGAACCATATCACGCAGTTCAGTTACACAGTTAGCCCCATGATTATATAATTATTATTAAAGAACAGCATCAATACAGGTGTAACAGCGGCTCATGCAGTACGGTGACAGATCAGTGCAACTATAGGTTGTTGTCTATTTATCTGGACAAATTACGCATGTCAATTTGTTGGCAAAAATAATTGCAACGTTTCGCCCTCTTGCACTTCTTCGGGCAATGAAGAAGCCCAAGAGGGTGAAACGTTGCAATATTATTTTTGCCAACAAATTGACGTGCGTAATTTGTCCAGATAAATAGACAACAACCTACTAATGCTCAGCATGTCAACTCACTTCTATCAGCGTATTAGTGCAACTACGCGTGAATATACTCCCTCCCTCCCTTCCATATTAAACTGCATGGAGGGTGGGAAGGGGTCTGGTTCAAGAGACTACTGTGTAACAATACAATATAATATAATAGTAATTATTACATTCAACACAATACAGTATTTTTGTACACAAGTGGTTCCCTCTTGCATAATGCAGTGGGTCAATCATGAAACATTATTCATAAACAATTACAGTACATGACATGCGTGGCGAGGGTAAGGTTAATGGCACATTGCAGAGTCTGTATTATTATCATTTGCCACTACCAATGCAAGTATATATGAGAGGTGTAGGAGGATGTTTTGAAATGGGGGGAAGGGAGAGCAAGCATTGAACATCATGCAGCATGAATCCTTTTTGTGTGCCATCATTGCGTAGAAACAAAATGCCTTTCTGCGAACTAAATAGCGTAAGTGGTGCATGATGACGGCGTAACGGTATAGGGTTTCTACAGTAGATTCACTTTCTTCCGAGCTTGAGGATACATATAATATTGTATAAATTTCTTCCAACTTTGGAGGAATGTTCACTTCAGTCCATGCAGTTGAATGCTCATTATTTAGACTGGAGATGCCACTAGCCCAGTGGACTACTACGTAGGCTCCCAGTGACAGAGAGTGACATGACAGTACAAAACATAAGTGCAATAAAATATGCACATGCATAAGCTACTGGACCAAAACACTAAAACAAGCACACACTTAAAGGAAAATACTAGGCAGGATACTATAAGAACATACATGCACAGACATTGAGGACAGTTCTAGACACGACACTACCTGAAGACTACACAAACTACTGCTACACTAATTGAAGAATAAAAATTACGAGTGAATGGGTGAACTTCTTCAGCAGTTAAAGATCTAGCCTGTGAATCACTCTATATATCTGACAGTGTATATAAATCCTTGCAGTCTACTTGTTTTCAAGAAACTGGCAAAGACCAGCAGACAAACAGATCTACCAGTTGCTTCTTACAGGCAGACAACGGCAAAACCGCGCTACATGTGATTGCCCAATATTTGCAAATGGCGGCTTGCAATTGATCTTGATTTGGATAATCTGCCAAACTTGAGTTGGGGTGCTTATGAAGGATTTAAGATTAACCAGAACCTAAAGGAGAAAATTGCATCTCTGCACAATTACGTTCAGCTCATTGGAAGAACAGTGTCAGCCATATACACATGGAGGATGTAATTGATGGGGATCTCGCAACCTCGAGTATTTTTTACCATCTTAGCACATGTATATACAACTCCTTCAATATCATTGACTTTGGGCTCAGTTTCTTTCAGCACTCACTGAAGACAAGGTGGTTGACGTGTATGCATGTGCTAGAGGGAGCATTTATCAAGACACATTTAGACACAGAGGCCATGTGAGGGTGAAGGGAGAAAGAGTACTGTACACAAGCTCGATGAGGTCCACACTCGGGGACGAAGACAAACTATGGTTGGACAACAGACAACCTTTAATGTATGGAATAGATGCGTATCTGTTGACATGCATGTGTTATGCAATGTCCGTCACCCTAAGAATATTGTCTTAGTAAATTATATTTGTTGCATTATGTGTTAGTATGTATTATTATGTGTACATCTGCTGATGTACATGTGTGCTTGTGTGTCACACTTTGAAAGTACTTCAGTCAGTGCATTCCTGCATGACAATGTCCGTACCTTGTATATCCTCTGAATGATGCCTTTCATCTATAGTTATTCTCTAATATGCTGTATGCTGGTATATATGAAAGGTGTACTCCTATGCAAGGATTGGCTTGTATAGGATAGTCACGCCATATAGTGCCTTCATGTGAATTGATGACAAACCACAGCATGCCAAACTCCACACTTTTGATCTACTTGCAATTGCACCCTTGGAATGTATCGGCAGGGAATTTAATAGTAATAGGTGTATGGCCACATGAATAAGCTAAGGAGGACGTTGTGTGCACTCCATTGAGAAGCAGTGTTTATACCCATGCACCATCTATGGGTTCCCTAAAAGGGAGTGACCACCACGATCTGAGATATGATTGTATTTTTAAGTGTGCTTTTAATTTGGAGGGTGCTCCATGGCCTACATCATGCAGTGTAAATAATTGAACCTGCTGAACTGAAGATCCAACATTCATGACTTGTTTACTCATACATCTGTTTCTTACAGTACCTGTTAGTATATAGTGTCAACTATATACTATGGATCAGTCACCTGTATATACTCGAGTGTAGTATTACAGTATAGTAACCTCTTTGAACCAAACTCCCTTGGGAACAAAGAAATAGTGCAGATTTAATTTAAAGAGGTTTCCAGATGGGAGGCTTAGACTCTGAGGTTCTATGTGTACAGCAAATATAGAGTCTGTCAATGATAGCAGGACTTGAAAAGACATCCAGTTCAGAGTGGGTTCCAAATTATAGAGGGTTTGATTCAGAGAGATTTCACTATTTTTATGAAGAGGACTAGACTTTTAGTAGTGTAGTAAAATTGCTTAGCGTATATCTATCATGATTGGCATATGAAGGTCTATACTTGCATGTGTCCAAGAGATAATTCTGCATTGAATATAATATCTTCGATAGATACATCAAATGAATATAAAATTAAATTTTAATACTTATGATTAATTGTATACCATTATGAAGTGTAATAAATGATAACCAATAACTACTTATTAATACAAACCAATTCAATCGGTCATCATGTGCATGCTACAGCCATTGATCAGAGTTGCCCAAGGGTGTCCACAACTACCGCTGGGCACATTACAACTGGACTTCATGTTGCAGGCAGGCAGACATGCTAATAATATTTATATACCATGGTCCTTGTATGCCTGGCCCATTGTTGTAACATGCACCCCTGCTGCATGGGAGATCATGAATCGATCTGAAAATATGATCATTATGATTATAATAATAATAATAATATACTGTATATATGTAAGTACATTGTCTGAGACTGATACAGGCACATATACCGTCAGGAGTTAAATGACCAGATATAAAGTCAAATACATGTCTAAGTCTTACATAACAGATCTGGTGTGTTCCTTCGCACAAGGTTGTTAGAGTATTGAGGAAGGCTTCATCACAAATGTGCTAACAAGATAAGCCTGAGGCCAAAATATGGTCTCTCTCATAATTGCTTAACAAGGCTTCCTTCAAAAGCGGTACTTGACATTATATAGCAGCTATGCAATAAGAAGCCATAGCACAGAAGAGTTATATATAAATACACAAATGCCCCACTACTCCTGTAAGACACAATCCTGGTCAAATTATACTTATAGGCACTTGAAACAGCTTGCACTAGCCAGCCTTATAACTGGTTCTGTGGAAGAACTGTACACAGAAACAGCCTAAGATGACAGGAACACCAACAGCTATGGCATTCATTTGTGGAATATCATTGTTTATTTCTTGTTCAGGTGTGTTGTGTGTGTGTGGCCTTACAGATGTTTCATCTTGTCAGTGACGTTTAAGCAGGCCCACCATTGTAGCATACTACATGCATGCTCAAGTGTATGGACCCACCCCCCGCTGTGCACTCAGGTATCACTGTAATACTAAAATCAATGGTATTCTATATATCATGTCTATATTCCATGAATTTGCCATGCAATTTTCCCTGGCTCCATAATCAACAATACTATGTTTTTGGTGTTGTGACTATACCAGTAGTATACAAAGCTATACATGCAACTTTGCAATCTTTGTTGTCCATAGTGTTTCAACATATTAGTTAAATTGTGTACATATATGACATTAAGACGATAAAAGCTGCAGGCATGCTTTTATATAGCTGTTAACTCAAGTTGCGCCCTGGCGCCTGCATGGTGCAGATGCTACCTTCTGCTATGTGGTTTAAACGTATGTCTTTATCTGCTCTAGTGCCTTTATCCCGTGGACAGCTACTCACTGGATCAGGAATAGATGGTAAGTAATGAAGAAAACTTTGAATGTAGTATGGCTGCTCTGGAATACGTTCTTATAGAAAAGACTTAATTTGCCGCAATTTGTTCCACAGATTTTTGGCCTATTATCAATTCTCACATATTACCCAATCTGCTGTATGTAGTAGTGCTATACAATAATACTATAGTGACTGCCATGAATTTGTTTGGAAAATTTGTGGCATAATAAGCATTTTGGCATATCACTAAGTGATGGCATATTAACCGTTAGTCACTGTACTGTGTGGCTGCATTGAAGGGTGGTAAAACCTGCTGTGAGCTGGTATGAACTTGCAAGAACACTGGTCATTGACAAGGGTATATACTCATGTGTTGTAGGTTCTTACAGTAAACATATCCAACATTCCACATGCAGCATGTACATGCAAGTCGCTGAAATAATAACAATATAATTAATACAAGGGTGACGGAGGCATGTGAATATATAAGTATGCATGCATGGATTATATGAATAATTATTACAATATTAATTGAATATGCACGATCATGAAAATGGTCTTAGCCCAATATTTTTACACACCCATCTGGATGCTGATTTATAGAGTCTGACACACTATACTGACCATAGTTCTGTGATACTTTAGTACCTTCTATTTATGTTTATGTATGTATATCGATCTTGCAGAAATCCCACCTGGCTCTCCCCGAAACATTGTAGTGACAAGATCAGGACAGAATGGGGTGACATTGTCATGGTTACCACCTACCATTGACCCACAGCCACCCTTAAGAGAACATTTCTACGTCATTTACCTCTATGCTGTGGATACCCCACCTGCTGCCAGTGAATTGAATGAAACAGAAGGTTTGGTTATTCAACAGCAATCTCCTGCAATTATGCAGACATTCTATCTTCTGGAGTATTTGCGAGACAGTGTGCATTATATAGCTCAAATCATTTCACTTTTCGGTGGAGGTCCACAGAGCATGCGCAGTGAGTACGTGTATGTATCCTTTCAGCAAGGAGAACTTGTCGTAGTTCACTGGGATAGGACAGATGGACAAGAATCACAAATTACCCGTACTATTCCTGTCACTGGTGTGTCCACAGAGCCTTTACCTACTGACACAAGCTCTACCACAGAGTCCGCTGACACCATACCACCTGTGACAAGTTCTGGTAGAGACAGAATGCAACATGAAAATAGTAATACAGACGTGAATCAGATACTAATCGGTGAGGAAATCTCTTGTTAACTTTAATTTCACACACAGTAAGTGCCCATGAGTAGGTGCTTGCATCTATGTTGATGGAGGGACCCTGTGTATGCTTATAAGTACAATATATCCGTATGTTGCTTGTGTGTGTGTGTGTGTGTGTGTGTGTGTTTGTGTGTATGTATATACGCGTGTGTGTATACAAGTGAAGTGTGTTTGGGTGTGGGTATGGGTGTGGGCATGTGGGTGTGTGGGTGTGCATATACGAGTGTGTTTAGGTAAATGTGTGTGGTTATGGTTGTACAAGTGTGTGGAGGGGAAAAAAGTGTGCACTTTGGCAAATGTGTGTCTAGGTGTGTACATGCATATATTTGTATGTGGAAGGATGCATGTGTGCATGTGCATGTATGCTATTCCTTATGTCAAGTTATTCTGTCTGCATGCTACATGTAGGAGCTATAGCTGGAGGGATAGGAAGCCTACTGGTATTGACAGCTGTGGGTGCTCTGTTGAGTGGTGTACTAATTTGCATAGTGAAACACAGGAAAAACAGGTGAGTCAGGTTATACTCAAATTAAGCATAATTATACTAATATTTTGTAAAATTCAAGGCGAGTGGTTGGTCCAACATCAATCCTAACTTTTGTTTGAAACCTTGTTTCAAGATGTTGAAGACATGTGAACCTCCAAATTAAGTACATAATTGTACTGATCTCATTTATATTACTAGCACTAAGTCTTCTCACCAGTTTACTGCATTTATATGTACACCCACACTTTCCATGAATGTTACATCTGTACATGTATTATGCATTCTCATTTGATTTCCCATCCTGATTATACTTACTGACATTTTGTTTTCCAAATGTTTAGGATGAAATGCCCAAAAGTGCCAGCATCCTTCAACAAAGGGAAACATGAATCTACTCTTCGTCAAGCTGTTTATTCAGAAACCTCGCCCCCTGTGGAGTTCATCATGACTAGAAATCCATGTTATCAGTACAATAGCCCAGCCAGCACTGATGGGAGTTCCTATAGTTACAGTTATGTGGCTGTGACAGCACCCTTTGAAAATGAGAGCACACAACAGCAATTAAAGGCAGCACTGGTGAATAAACAGCAACCACTGAAGGCAGCACTGGGGAGCAAACAGCAACCATTGAAGGCATTGGGATTGGGTACAATCACAGACAATGTCTATTACAATAGTCCAGACCATGCACTATACTCTAGTCCTTCTAAAGCAGACAATGATACAGCAAGATATATCAGCACAGGTGGAATATACTATAATGATACACAGGAAGAGAATGAGTACATTGAATGTGACAAGATTTAACATGTTTATGCCTACTAATTACAGCTGCATGGACCAGCCTCAGAGTTGTGAATGAAGTGATGTGAAAAACACATTTTAATTGTATTACTGGACAGACAGTTAATATTCTTTCATGATCATCCCTCCTATATATATATATATATATATATATATATATATATATATATATATATTTTATATATATATCAATCAAATACAACAACTATATAACACATGCACTACCACCGATTATATATATATATATATATATAATAAACAGGTTATTTTTTTATACTGGCCAATTATTTTTAAGCTAGTCTCCACTGTGTCTGGCTTTTTCACTGTTTTCATAACAATTCTGGAGAATTAGTAAACAAAGTTTGTTATTGTGCTAAATCTTGGGCATTTTATTGGAGCTACTCAGATTTTGAACCAGAAATGGGATATATATCAGGCAAGGCAAAACATGAGGGTGCCATGATTACCTCATTTGAGCTGCAGTTTTCTTTTTGGTGTACCAATAACAAACCAGGGACCCAGAAATGTAGCATATTTGAATGTATTATTGCTATTGGCTGACCTGTAGAGGTAACTAATTTGTTACCCCTACCTTGTTTATTTCTCAAAAACAGCTGCATTTTGGATACCCTTAAAAATAATTGGCCACTATAAAAAATAACCAGTTAATATTAAATATATATATATATATATATATATATATATATATATATACATGCCAAATTCATGTTCTACATATCAGAGCTATGTATAGTTCAAGTGTATTTATCATTGTAAGTTATAAATTTTACGATTAAAATCTAATTTTTAAAAAATTGGCAATAAATTCATTTAATACATGTCCCCATATCTTGAGCATAATATACTTTTCAACACCTATCTGCATATTATGTGACGGACCATTGTTCCGATGGACACATATTATACACTTCATACTTAACTCACTGTATGTGTATTAGTCTCTTGCTGACTTGCATATTACGGTATATATAGGTCTCGTTAATTGGTAACTTGTGTATTAGGTTCTTGTGGATTGCTGACTTTGCCTGTATTAGTGTTTATCTTTAAGTATGATAATAATAATAATAATAAGACTAGAGACTGGAGAGTTCTGATGCTAGAGCTTTCCTGCGCAAACTGTTGTCCAGAGTGAAGTCAGTCACTGTTGAAAAGAAGTCCCTCTTCTATTTGGCATAGCAACTACCCGTTGCCATCCAATGGAGGAATGCTTTGTTCATCCTTGGTACTCGTGTGCCAGAAGGTAACATCAGACTAACTACATAATATGCATTTATATGTACACTGCATGTATGTGCTCTGCATGTATGTGCTCTGCACGTATGTGCTCTGCATGTAATACTATGTGCTCTGTAGGTATGTGCACTGCATGTATGTGCTCTGTAGGTATGTGTTCTGCATGTATGTGCTCTGCATGTAATACTATGTGCTCTGTAGGTACATGCACTGTATGCATTTGTAATGCATGTATGTGTACTTTTGCATGTGATAATAGTTTAGTAGTTATGTGTGTTCTCTATTATGTGACTTTGTAATTTCTATAATTGGGATTATCATTTTCTTTTATTATTAATCCCTTATCATCATCATCATCATTATTATTGTTATTATTATTATATTACTAATATACTCTAGTGTAATGTAGGATGTAATTCAGGGGATCTCACAACCTCAAATATGTTCTACCATCCTAGCACCAACTCCATCACCGTCATTGACTTTGGCCTCAGTTTTGTCTCAGCACTCGCTGAAGACAAGGTGGTTGATATGCATGTGTTTGAGAGAGCATTTATCAGCACACATCCCGACACAGAGGCTATGTTTGCAGACTTGTTGGAGGCTTACTGCGAGGGTAAAGGGGGAAAGAGTGTTGTGAACTAGCTTGATGAGGTCTGCACCCGGGGAGAAAATGGACTATATATGGTTGAATAACAGACAAACTTTAGTACATATATAGAATAGAATCCGATGTGTATCTGTTGTCACATGTTATGTGCAATGCCCGTCACACTGAGATTATTGTCTCAATAAATTCTATTTGTTGCATTAATTTATGTATTGGTACGTATACATACAAAGTACATACTTCTACCAGAATTTTGACTTTTGTTTGTATGTTCAAGTTTCCATCTAACTTCATAGGATCATGGAATTGTAGCAGGTTAACCAATGTTAACATAATACTATACATATGTATCGACCACACACAGGCAATGTAAAAGTCCATTTTTCCATATTATATGTTGAGTGCCTTCTGCATACCAAGCTACGTAAAACCCAACAGTCAAGTTATTCTATTATCATTTCATACCACTCTACCATAACTCATAAATATAGTCTGCTGTTCTGTAGACTTTGTGACTGTACATTCTGTGCTGAATTATTATGTGCATCTCCTGGTGTATGTGTGTGTGTGTGTGTGTGTGTGTGTGTGTGTGTGTGTGTGTGTGTGTGTGTGTGTGTGTGTGTGTGTGTGTGTGTGTGTGTGTGTGTGTGTGTGTGTGTGCATGTCTGTGTGTGTGTGTGCCCGTGTGTGTGCCCGTGTGTGTGTGTGTGTGTGTGTGTATATATGTGTGTGTGTGTATGTGTGTGTGTATGTGTGTGTGTGTGTGTGTGTGTGTGTGTGTGTGTGTGTGTGTATGTGCATGTGTATCTGTGTGTGTGTGTGTGTGTATTTGTGTGTGTGTGTGTGTGTGTGTGTGTGTGTGTGTGTGTGTGTGTGTGTGTGTGTGTGTGTGTGTGTGTGTGTGTGTGTGTGTGCATGTCTGTCTGTGTGTGTGTGTATGTACATGTGTATTTGTGTGTGTGTGTGTGTGTGTGTGTGTGTGTGTGTGTGTGTGTGTGTGTGTGTGTACACCTGTGTGTGTGTGTGTGTGTGTGCCCGTGTGTGTGTGTGTGTGTATGTGTGTGTGTGTGTGTGTGTGTGTGTGTGTGTGTGTGTGTGTGTGTGTGTGTGTGTGTGTGTGTGTGCGTATATGTATGTGTGCATGTGTATGTGTGTTTGTGTGTTTGTACATGTGTGTGTGTGTGTGTGTGTGTGTGTGTGTGTGTGTGTGTGTGTGAGTGATACTATTAGTCATTACTCCATTGTGTACCCATTAGCTGCTCTGCTAACGGGTAATGTGTCACACTTTGAAAGTACTTCAGTCAGTGCATTCCTGCATGACAATGTCTGTACCTTGTATATCCTCTGAATGATGCCTTTCGTCTATAGTTATTGTTTATGCTGTATATACTGGTATTGCAATGCTTACTCCAATGCAAGGATTGGCTTCACCAAGTTGTGTAGACTCATTGAGCGCCATATTAGTGCCTTTATGTGAATTGATGACAAACCACAACATACCAAACTCCACATTTTTGATCTACTTGCACCCTTGGAATGTATCGGTAGGGAATTTAGGTGCATGGATAAGCTGTATAAGGATGACATTGCGTGCACTCCATTGACTCAGAGAAGCAGTGTCAATACTCTTGCACCATCTGTGGGCTCTCTGAAGCAGGGTGACCACCACGATCTGAGATATTTTAAGTGTGCTTTTAAATTGGAGGGTGCTCCACGATTCAGTGTAAATAATTGAAACTGCTGAAACTAAAGATCCCACATTCATGACTTGTTTATTTATATGCACACAGTATACATCTATTTCTTACAGTGCCTGTTAGTATATATTATATATATATATATATATATATATATATATATATATATATATATATATAGGCCATTTTTATGGATCAGTCACCTTCCCTCAAGTGTAATACTGTAGTAACATTAACCTCTCTGAACCTAACATCCTTGGGACAGAAGAAATAGTTCAAATTCAATTTTAAAGAGGTTTCCGGATGGGAGGCTCAGACTCTGAGGTTCTATGTATACAGCAAATATAGAGTCTGTCAATGATAGCAGGACTTGAAAAGACATCCAGTTTAGAGTGGGTTCCAAATTACAGAGGATTTGATTCAGAGAGATTTCACTATTATTATGAAGAGGACTAGACTTTTAGAAGTGTATAGTAAAATTGCTTAGCGTATATCTATCATGACTGGCACATGAAGGTCTATACTTGCATGTGTCCGAGAGATACTGCTGCATTGGATATAATATCTTTGATAGATACATCAAATGAATATTAAATTAATTGATGCTTATGATTAATTGTATATCATTATGAAGTACTGAATTGGTTGTCATGTGCATGCTACGGCCATCAATCAGAGTTGCCCAAGGGTGTCCACAACTGCCGCTGGGCACATTACAACTGGACTTCATGTTGCAGGCAGGCAGACATGCTAATAATATTTATATACCATGGTCCTTATATGCCTGGCCCATTGTTATAACATGCACCCCTGCTGGGAGACCATGAATCAATCTGAAAGAATTATACAGACAGTATATAATCATATATACTGTATCTATCTATCTATCTATATAATATATATATATGTAGATAATATATATATATATATATATATATATATATATATATATATTATAGTACATTTTCTGAGACTGATACAGGCACATACGGTCAGGAGTCAAAATGACCAGCTAAAATACATGACATTCTCTAAGTCTTGCACAACAGATCCGGGGTGTACCCTCACACAAGGTTATTAGAGTATTGAGGAATAAAGGCTTCATCACAAATGTGCAAGCAAGATAAGTCTGAGGCGTATAAAAAGGCTTCCTTCAAAAGCGGTATACATGCATGGTATTATGGTAGTACAATAAGCAACCATATATAGGCCGAAGTGTTATCTAAACTTAAATACACAATTATAATATGTTATTAATAATATACACAAATAGCACAATGCCCTGCTACTCCTGTCAGACACAATCCTGGTCAAATTATATATAGGCACCTGAAACAGCTTGCACTAGCCAGCCTTATAACTGGTTCTGTGGAAGAACTGTACAAGAAACAGCCTAAGATGACGGGAACAGCAACAGCTGTGGCATTTGTTTGTGGAGTATCATTGTTTATTTCTTGTTCAGGTGTGTTGTGTGTGGCCTTACAGAATCTGATGTTTCATCTTGTCAGTGACGTTTAAGCAGGCCCACCATAGCTATGTGCCAAGACTCCTCTACGTTTATAGTATATATAAGGCAAGCTTAAACATGTAGACACACACCCAGTTGTGCACTCAGGTTTCACTGCAATATGCATAGAGATGTATACACACACACACGCACGCACGCACACACGCACGCACGCACGCACGCACGCACGCACGCACACACACACACACACACACACACACACACACACACACACACACACATATATATATATATATCTATATCAGTGTCACATATACGCATATATATGTGACACTGACATGATTGACTTTGACGATTTCTGATGTTCTTTTAAGATTTGTTTTTGTTGTATTCTTGTTATGATGTATGTTTTGGAATAACAATAATAAAAATAAAAATAATAATAATAAAAGAATATATATATATATATATATATATATATATATATATATATATATATATATATATATATATATATATATATATATTACACTAAAATTAATGATAATATTCTATCATGTCTATTTTCCATGACTTTGCCATATGTACCAATTTTGTCTGACTCAATACTCAACAATACTATATTTCTTCTTGTCTTGTGACTATATTGCATGGTGATATACATAGCCATACGGCCATTGCTATCTTTGTTGTAGAATGTTTTCAACAGTGTATTTATCTAGTTAAACTGCATATGTAACACCTTCCAATTAGCAATGTACTTTTCCATTATAAAAAGAATCAGCCTAGGATCCACAAATTTGTGAACCCAGAGAGATAGCAGCTGTACCAGCTGCTAGTCCACTGCAAAAGTTGTTTACTGCAGCATTGTTATTTGTTTTGAAAGTGGAAACACAAAACAATGCCTTTGATCTTCCCTTTGATCTTCCTGGTTTCACAAATTTGTGCATCTTAGGCTGATTTTTATTATATTGGAAAAGTACATTGCTAATTGGAAGGTGTTATGTATAGGTAGTTCATTAAGACAACAAAAGTTGGAGACATGCTTTTACATAGCTGTTACCTCAAGTTGTGCCCTTTCTCCATGTGCCTGCATGGTGCAGATGCTACCTTCTGCTAAGTGGTGTATTTGTATGTCTTTATCTGCTCTAGTGCCTTTATCCCGTGGACAGCTACTCACTGGATCAAGAATAAATGGTAAGTAATGAAGAAGACTTTGAATGTAGTATGGCTGCTCTGGAATACGTTCTTATAGAAAAGACTTAATTTGCCGCAATTTGTTCCACAGAATTTTGGCCTATTATCCATTCTGGCATATTGCCCAATCTGCTGTATGTAGTAATGCTATACAGTAATACTATAGTGACTGTCAAGAATTTGTTTGGAAATTTGTAGCATAATAAGCATTTTGGCATATCACTAAGTAATGGCATATTAGCCGTTTGTCACTGTACTGTGTGGCTGCATTGAAGGGTGGTAAAACCTGCGGTGAGCTGGTATGAACTTGCAAGAACACTGCATGGTCATGGACAAGGGTATATACTCATGTGTTGTAGGTTCTTACAGTAAACATATCCAACATTCTGCATGCAGCATGTACATGCAAGTCGCTCAAATGATATGGTAATATAATACTACTAATACAATCCCTTAGGGTGACAGGAGGTATGTGAATATATATATGTTCACATGCCCATCAGGACGCTGATTTTATAGAGTCTGACACACTATACTCAGTCTGGCTATAGTTCTGTGATACTATGCCTTCTGTATATACATTTATGCATGTATCAATCTTGTAGAAACCCCACCTGGCTACCCTCAAAACGTTATAGTGACAAGATCAGGACCAAATGGGGTAACATTGTCATGGTTACCACCTGCCATTGACCCACATCCCGCCTTAAGAGAACATTTCTACGTCATTTACCTCTATGTTGTGGACACCCCACCTGTTGCCAGTGAATTGAATGAAACAGAAGGTTTGGTTGTTCAACACCGATCTATTGCACTTTCACAGACCTCCTATCTTCTGGAGGATTTGCAAGACGGTGTGCATTATATAGCTCAAGTATATGTAGTCTTCTCTGGAGGTCCACAGAGCATGCGCAGTGAGTATGTGTATGTATCCTTTCAGCAAGGAGAACTTGTCGTAGTTCACTGGGATAGGACAGGTACACAAGAACCTCAGATTACCCCTACAGCTACTGACACCAGCTCTACCACAAGGTCTACTGACACTATACCACCTGTAACAGGTTCTGGTAGAGACAGAATTGAAGATGGAAATAATAACAGAGGCTTGAACCAGATATTGATTGGTGAGGAAATCTCTTCAAGGTGCTTGCATCCATGTTCGTTTGCAGACCCAAAGTGTACATGTGTGTGTTTGAATATGTGTGTTTATGTGTACTCATGCATGTGTCCTTACACTTGTGTGTACTTGTGAGTGCATGCATGTATGTGTGTGAGCATGCGCACACACATGTGATTATATATGTGTGCGGTAAATAT
>CAUJGJ010000166.1:295000-320000 GCA_963170055.1 Halisarca cf. caerulea | reverse complement strand
TGATATCAAACCACATTGAAGTGAATTATACTCAACAGACAGAAAATATTCTTATACCTTCATGATCCCTATACCCCTATATACTTAATTTAATCTGACTACATGCTCAATGTATCAGAGATCATAATTATGTATAACGATATAGACTAAGAGTATTAATTTTATTATGAATTTTAGGATTTAATTTTAAAATTAAATTTCAATAATTTTTGTTGTTTATTTCATGTATGTCACCATGTCTTGAACATACTGGTTCAACACCTGGCCATCTTCATAATGTCATACTATATATGATTATACTGTAACATGCAGATCAGTCACTTCAGCCCAGCTCTGTAGTCTGATACTGCATTCATAGTAAAAGCACTTTTTTGAAGTGTATGCATGGTGCTGGGTACTGAAGCCACCCTAGCCAACGACCCCCCCCGTTCTGTCACCTGAGTCAAACTACACCTGAATCTGGGTTGCATTCAAGGAAATTGGAGTCGGAATGGAAACCCAAGCCACTTCATCAAATTCTTGGTTCAGGAGCAATCAGGAGTAAAATGGCGTGGTTGAGTAACTTGGCCGGTAGAGCGGAGGCATTCCTGGAGAACCTCGACCAGGCGGCGGCCACTTCATTGGATAAGGTTGGTATCGCGTCTCCACAGAAACAAACACAAGACTATTTGCAAGAAAAAGAGATGCTAAGGAAAGAAGAAGCGAAGTCTTTTATGACGAGTGATTCCTTTCTCGGCCCTAGTAGACCTATCCAAGCTCACACGAAACAAACTAGTGGAAGTGTCGCACCAAATTCTCCTACTGAGAAAAAGCTTTCAGATGTTTTGAAGGACACATCAAAATCTGACGTCGACGAAGACAAGTTATTTGCATTCCTCAATTCCCCTACGACACCAAAGAGTAGTTCGCCGGCATTCGGCGGGAAAAAGCCGACTAGACGTTCAGCACCGCCTAAACATCAAACCCCTACTCGCATGAAATCTCCAACCACAACTTTAAAGGAAGACACAGATGGTTTTCCAAGAAGGAAGACTTCAGATAAGTCGCGATCTTCTTCGACTTCAAAGATGCCTGAAGATCACACCACCGTGCAGGCACACTTACCTACTGATGTTCAGCCACACCCTCCTGTAGATCAGCCACACCCTCCTGTAGATCAGCCACACCCTCCTATAGATCTTCGATCACACACTCCTGTGGATCCTGAGACGCACCCACCATCGGGTCATCGGACACACCCACCTGTAGATCACCAGACACACCCACTCACGGGTAGCAAAAGCAACACAGCCAACACAACCTCTCAGGTTAGCACACCACAGTCAAAGAGCCCTATCAACAATGTCTCATCTCCATTTCAGCCATCATGGCTTGATGCATTTCAGGACACATCAGTGATGGATAATGGTGAAGAACATGATAGCCAAGATGGGGTTGATACTCGAGTTCGAGAGGGAGAGCCTATCGCCCAACCTCAGCCCTCAGATGGCAATCAACCTTACAGTGTGGATGATTGTAGGGTGGATGATGTTGGTGTGGGTGGTGGTGGTGTGGATGATCGTAGGGTGGATGATGGTGGTGTGGGTGGTGGTAGTGTGGGTGATGGTGGTGTGGGTGGTGATGGTGTGGGTGATGATGATGTAAAGGGGAGAGTAAAAGATGAAGTAGAAGATCCAGAACTCACTGAAATGAGAGTGAAACTGTCGAACTTGGAACTTGAGAACCAGCTACTGAGAAGGGAGATATCTTCACTGAATGAGGAGATGTCGTCTACAGGATCACGTCTCAAGCACTTGCAGGACAGTACGTGGAACTAGATAGTCCCTGTGTTGTTTAGTGCATACACACAAGAAAGCACTGTGCACAGCTGATATGTACATACGTACATGTGTGGAAGGAGTTAGCATGCACACATTTGCACACACACACATGCGCACACATGCACACACATGTGCGCACACACACACACACACACACATACCCCCCCCCCCCCCACACACACATGCACACACACACACACACACACACACACACACACACACACACACACACACACACATGCACATACACACATACACACACACACACACACACGCACGTGCGCACACATAGACACTGAGACTCCCTATATTCATACTTCAGGTAATGCTCGCTACCAACAAGAGATCATGTTGTCAAAGGAGAGAATTTCTTCACTAGAAAATGATCTGCTTGTTTCGACATCAGCCCTGGAAGACGCCAATGCAAACTACTCCACAAAATGTGAAGAATTTGATGTGAGTTCCCTTCCTACTGTGCATGCCAAGACATGTGAAGCTCTTCTTGTGCACAGAGCATTCCAGACAAGTACTGTAATTGGGAAATATACGTATTTACTGTAGGAATCTAAAACTCTATGCATGTGTGTGTGTGTGTTTGTGTGTCTGCGTACGCACATGCACACATGCACACACATGTACGTTTGTACTGTAGTTGTACTTGTATTCTCTGTAATGTACTCACATTTATGTATGTATGTAAGTGGTCACCAATGCTGTGTTTGTGAAATTTACTGGACACACACACACACACACACACACACACACACACACACACACACACACACACACACACACACACACACACACGCACACACACACACACACACACACACACACACACACACACAGTGTTTGTATTAGTTCAAACATCAAACAATTTTTTGTCTTCTGTGTTTGCTGTTTGTCTGATTTGGTGCACTTGTTGCCACTAAAGCAACACATACGTACGTACGTATGCAGGTAACTTGGCCCATTGAGATATGATGCAAACTAGAGACAATAATAGGCCAAATGTACACACTTGTGAGCACATCTGTACCATACCTCTGAGGTCAAAGTGTGTGCGGTACGTATACGTATGGCTATGTACGTACATACGTATGTACATACGTATGTACATAGTGTCCGTATATACGAGTGGGATGTGATGTTGGCCAATTGACATCACATTACTTGCTGCACCTACCATATGGAATCATACATGCATCTGCATAATTCTTGTGTCTTGAATGTACATACGTACATAAGTATTTGATTATTTTTTTATGTACATACATATGTTCACAATTCAATGATTTTATTCATGTACATACATATACATGTACATACATACGTTCAGTACTTTTCAGGAAAGTTTTAACGATAACGCCTGCCGACGGAAGTGATGAAAAAGTAAGCAACTGTGACTGAACAGCGGTTATCGCCAATGGTCACTCATGTCATAACTGCAGTTGCGCAAATGATTATGCAATCACATGAGGCCATTATATACTTTATCTTGTGAATCTTAAAGCACTTTGCCTCTTGTAACTGCATCTACCAATCTTTGTTGGAGGAGAGATAAGACCTGCCTGTGGCAGCTGTTTACAACCGACCATTGGCGACTGAGGACTATTTGACCAACCCAACAAATCATGGTGTTATACATATGTATTTCTATGAAAAGTATCGTTTGGCTCCATACAGTGTATGTACGTCTATTATGACCATTTTTTATTCTTCTTTGTGTGTGTTTGCTCTTCATTTTCAGTTCCTATCTCAGAAGATGTCCATAGCAGAACAGGAGATGAAGACAGCCAAAGAATCTCTTCTTCAAACAACTGCTGAAAACTCTCGGTGAGTTGTGTGCCTCTGTGCTTGCCTGTGTGTGTGGTGTGTGTGTGTGTGTGTGTGTGTGTGTGTGTGTGTGTGTGTGTGTGTGTGTGTGTGTGTGAGTGAGTATGTGTGTGTGTGTGTGTGTGTGTGTGTGTGTTTGTGTATGCATATCTATGTACATGGAAACCTGTCTTAATTGTCGACTACTTGTATAGAAAGACCACCTGTCTATAGTGACCACTGAGGCTGCTCCATGGGCCACCTTAATGATAGTAATGTACCTCTGTGTAGCATCCACCTGTCTATAAAGACCACCAACACTTGGTCCCTTGAGTGGTAGTTATAAACAGGTTTTACTATGTATGCATGGCTATGTATGTGTGTGCGTGTGTGATACATGTATGAGTGTATGTATGAGTGCATGTACGTATGAGTGCATGTATGAGTGCATGTATGAGTGCACGTATGAGTGCATGTATGAGTGCATGTATGAGTACATGTATGAGTGCATGTATGAGTGCATGTATGTATGAGTGCATGTATGAGTGCATGTATGAGTGCATGTATGAGTGTATGTATGAGTGCATGTATGAGTGCACGTATGAGTGCATGTATGAGTGCATGTATGAGTACATGTATGAGTGCATGTATGAGTGCATGTATGAGTGCATGTACGTATGAGTGCATGTGAGTGCATGTACGTATGAGTGCATGTATGAGTGCATGTATGTATGAGTGCATGTATGAGTGCATGTATGAGTGCATGTATGAGTGCATGTACGTATGAGTGCATGTATGAGTGCATGTACGTATGAGTGCATGTATGAGTGCATGTACGTATGAGTGCATGTATGAGTGTATGTATGAGTGCATGTATGAGTGCATGTACGTATGAGTGCATGTATGAGTGTATGTATGAGTGTATGTATGAGTGCATGTATGAGTGTATGTATGAGTGCATGTATGAGTGCATGTACGTATGAGTGCATGTATGAGTGCATGTACGTATGAGTGCATGAGTGTCATTGTGTCGCCATGTTTGTATTGTTCTCTAACTGTGTTTGATGTCATGTGACTGTGATTGTGTGGTGCCTGTTTACACAAGAGAAATGTGAGGTGGAGGTGTGGTCCTTTCTTTCAAGCATCACTTTTCATGTACGTATGTATGTATGTAATCAAACAGATTGCGCAAGACATACGTATGTATGTACGTTTTCCTAAGTTTCATCTTTCTCTTACCACACCTGGTACACACCTTTTTTGCTCACCACAGAAAACCTACATCCATACATTTGACATATGTATGTACTGTATGTACGTACGTATGTGCTCGCATACTTACATGCATACATACGTATGTGCATGTGTACGTACATACGCAAGTCCATACAGTTGATGTGGGCAATTGTATTAACATAATATAGTGGGTATTAACATATAGTGGGTATTGCCATATGGTGGGTATTTTTGAGGGGTAAAATATTTGTTGTTGGAAAGGGAACCTTATGCAATAGCTAAATGTGGTTGTCCGTGAACATAGAAATGGAGAATACTAACATTCAAGATCCACAAAGTTTCACCTCACGAAAAAATTAAAGCATAGCTTGTACAGTAGTCTCCACCGGTGCTTATACAGTAGTCTCCACTGGTGCTTATACAGTAGTCTCCACTGGTGCTTATACAGTAGTCTCCACTGGTGCTTATACAGTAGTCTCCACTGGTGCTTGTACAGCAGTCTCCACTGGTGCTTATACAGTAGTCTCCACTGGTGCTTGTACAGTAGTCTCCACCGGTGCTTATACAGTAGTCTCCACTGGTGCTTATACAGTAGTCTCCACTGGTGCTTATACAGTAGTCTCCACTGGTGCTTATACAGTAGTCTCCACTGGTGCTTATACAGTAGTCTCCACTGGTGCTTATACAGTAGTCTCCACTGGTGCTTGTACAGTAGTCTCCACTGGTGCTTATACAGTAGTCTCCACTGGTGCTTATACAGTAGTCTCCACTGGTACTTATACAGTAGTCTCCACTGGTGCTTATACAGTAGTCTCCACTGGTGCTTACAGTAGTCTCCACTGGTGCTTATACAGTAGTCTCCACTGGTGCTTATACAGTAGTCTCCACTGGTGCTTATACAGTAGTCTCCACTGGTGCTTGTACAGTAGTCTCCACTGGTGCTTACAGTAGTCTCCACTGGTGCTTATACAGTAGTCTCCACTGGTGCTTATACAGTAGTCTCCACTGGTGCTTATACAGTAGTCTCCACTGGTGCTTATACAGTAGTCTCCACTGGTGCTTGTACAGCAGTCTCCACTGGTGCTTATACAGTAGTCTCCACTGGTGCTTGTACAGCAGTCTCCACTGGTGCTTGTACAGTAGTCTCCACTGGTGCTTGTACAGCAGTCTCCACTGGTACTTATACAGTAGTCTCCACTGGTGCTTATACAGTAGTCTCCACTGGTGCTTGTACAGTAGTCTCCACTGGTGCTTGTACAGTAGTCTCCACTGGTGCTTATACAGTAGTCTCCACTGGTGCTTGTACAGTAGTCTCCACTGGTGCTTGTACAGTAGTCTCCACTGGTGCTTGTACAGCAGTCTCCACTGGTGCTTGTACAGCAGTCTCCACTGGTGCTTATACAGTAGTCTCCACTGGTGCTTGTACAGCAGTCTCCACTGGTACTTATACAGTAGTCTCCACTGGTGCTTATACAGTAGTCTCCACTGGTGCTTGTACAGTAGTCTCCACTGGTGCTTGTACAGTAGTCTCCACTGGTGCTTGTACAGCAGTCTCCACTGGTGCTTGTACAGCAGTCTCCACTGGTGCTTATACAGTAGTCTCCACTGGTGCTTATACAGTAGTCCCCACTGGTGCTTGTACAGTAGTCTCCACTGGTGCTTGTACAGTAGTCTCCACTGGTGCTTGTACAGTAGTCTCCACTGGTGCTTGTACAGCAGTCTCCACTGGTACTTATACAGTAGTCTCCACTGGTGCTTATACAGTAGTCTCCACTGGTGCTTGTACAGTAGTCTCCACTGGTGCTTGTACAGTAGTCTCCACTGGTGCTTGTACAGCAGTCTCCACTGGTGCTTGTACAGCAGTCTCCACTGGTGCTTATACAGTAGTCTCCACTGGTGCTTGTACAGTAGTCTCCACTGGTGCTTATACAGTAGTCTCCACTGGTGCTTGTACAGTAGTCTCCACTGGTGCTTATACAGTAGTCTCCACTGGTGCTTGTACAGTAGTCTCCACTGGTGCTTATACAGTAGTCTCCACTGGTGCTTATACAGTAGTCTCCACTGGTGCTTATACAGTAGTCCCCACTGGTGCTTATAGTAGTCTCCACTGGTGCTTATACAGTAGTCTCCACTGGTGCTTATACAGCAGTCTTCACTGGTGCTTATAGTAGTCTCCACTGGTGCTTATACAGTAGTCTCCACTGGTGCTTGTACAGTAGTCTCCACTGGTGCTTATACAGTAGTCTCCACTGGTGCTTATACAGTAGTCTCCACTGGTGCTTATACAGTAGTCTCCACTGGTGCTTGTACAGCAGTCTCCACTGGTGCTTGTACAGCAGTCTCCACTGGTGCTTGTACAGTAGTCTCCACTGGTGCTTGTACAGTAGTCTCCACTGGTGCTTATACAGTAGTCTCCACTGGTGCTTATACAGTAGTCTCCACTGGTGCTTATACAGTAGTCTCCACTGGTGCTTATACAGTAGTCTCCACTGGTGCTTGTACAGCAGTCTCCACTGGTGCTTATACAGTAGTCTCCACTGGTGCTTATACAGCAGTCTTCACTGGTGGTTATACAGTAGTCTCCACTGGTGCTTATACAGTAGTCTTCACTGGTGCTTGTACAGTAGTCTCCACTGGTGGTTATACAGTAGTCTCCACTGGTGCTTATACAGTAGTCTCCACTGGTGCTTATACAGTAGTCTCCACTGGTGCTTATACAGTAGTCTCCACTGGTGCTTATACAGTAGTCTCCACTGGTGCTTACAGTAGTCTCCACTGGTGCTTATACAGTAGTCTCCACTGGTGCTTATACAGTAGTCTCCACTGGTGCTTATACAGTAGTCTCCACTGGTGCTTATACAGTAGTCTCCACTGGTGCTTATACAGTAGTCTCCACTGGTGCTTGTACAGTAGTCTCCACTGGTGCTTGTACAGTAGTCCCCACTGGTGCTTATACAGTAGTCTCCACTGGTGCTTGTACAGTAGTCTCCACTGGTGCTTGTACAGTAGTCTCCACTGGTGCTTGTACAGTAGTCTCCACTGGTGCTTATACAGTAGTCTCCACTGGTGCTTATACAGTAGTCTCCACTGGTGCTTATACAGTAGTCTCCACTGGTGCTTATACAGTAGTCTCCACTGGTGCTTGTACAGCAGTCTCCACTGGTGCTTGTACAGTAGTCTCCACTGGTGCTTATACAGAAGTCTCCACTGGTGCTTGTACAGTAGTCTCCACTGGTGCTTATACAGTAGTCTCCACTGGTGCTTATACAGTAGTCTCCACTGGTGCTTATTCAGTAGTCTCCACTGGTGCTTATACAGTAGTCTCCACTGGTGTTCATACAGTAGTCTCCACTGGTGCTTATACAGCAGTCTCCACTGGTGCTTGTACAGTAGTCTCCACTGGTGCTTGTACAGTAGTCTCCACTGGTGCTTGTACAGTAGTCTCCACTGGTGCTTGTACAGTAGTCTCCACTGGTGCTTGTACAGCAGTCTCCACTGGTGCTTATACAGCAGTCTCCACTGGTGCTTATACAGTAGTCTCCACTGGTGCTTATACAGCAGTCTTCACTGGTGGTTATACAGTAGTCTCCACTGGTGCTTGTACAGTAGTCTCCACTGGTGCTTATACAGTAGTCTCCACTGGTGCTTGTACAGTAGTCTCCACTGGTGCTTATACAGTAGTCTCCACTGGTGCTTATACAGTAGTCCCCACTGGTGCTTATAGTAGTCTCCACTGGTGCTTATACAGTAGTCTCCACTGGTGCTTATACAGCAGTCTTCACTGGTGCTTATAGTAGTCTCCACTGGTGCTTATACAGTAGTCTCCACTGGTGCTTATACAGTAGTCTCCACTGGTGCTTATACAGTAGTCTCCACTGGTGCTTATACAGTAGTCTCCACTGGTGCTTGTACAGTAGTCTCCACTGGTGCTTATACAGTAGTCTCCACTGGTGCTTATACAGTAGTCTCCACTGGTGCTTATACAGTAGTCTCCACTGGTGCTTATACAGTAGTCTCCACTGGTGCTTATACAGCAGTCTCCACTGGTGCTTGTACAGCAGTCTCCACTGGTGCTTGTACAGTAGTCTCCACTGGTGCTTATACAGTAGTCTCCACTGGTGCTTATACAGTAGTCTCCACTGGTGCTTATACAGTAGTCTCCACTGGTGCTTATACAGTAGTCTCCACTGGTGCTTATACAGTAGTCTCCACTGGTGCTTGTACAGTAGTCTCCACTGGTGCTTGTACAGCAGTCTCCACTGGTGCTTATACAGTAGTCTCCACTGGTGCTTGTACAGTAGTCTCCACTGGTGCTTGTACAGTAGTCTCCACTGGTGCTTATACAGTAGTCTCCACTGGTGCTTATACAGTAGTCTCCACTGGTGCTTATACAGTAGTCTCCACTGGTGCTTGTACAGTAGTCTCCACTGGTGCTTGTACAGCAGTCTCCACTGGTGCTTATACAGTAGTCTCCACTGGTGCTTATACAGTAGTCTCCACTGGTGCTTATACAGTAGTCTCCACTGGTGCTTATACAGTAGTCTCCACTGGTGCTTATACAGTAGTCTCCACTGGTGCTTGTACAGTAGTCTCCACTGGTGCTTGTACAGTAGTCTCCACTGGTGCTTATACAGTAGTCTCCACTGGTGCTTATACAGTAGTCTCCACTGGTGCTTGTACAGTAGTCTCCACTGGTGCTTATACAGTAGTCTCCACTGGTGCTTGTACAGTAGTCTCCACTGGTGCTTGTACAGTAGTCTCCACTGGTGTTTGTACAGTAGTCTCCACTGGTGCTTGTACAGTAGTCTCCACTGGTGCTTGTACAGTAGTCTCCACTGGTGCTTACAGTAGTCTCCACTGGTGCTTACAGTAGTCTCCACTGGTGCTTGTACAGTAGTCTCCACTGGTGCTTATACAGTAGTCTCCACTGGTGCTTATAGTAGTCTCCACTGGTGCTTATTATTCAAGTATATTGTGCAACTCCAAGTAGGCACTCTCTATACAATTTTCATTTTTCCCTTAATATAAGAAGGAATTCATGAACTGTTGTGGTCTCTTCCTTGATGTGTATGGCAGCGTACATACGTACATACGTACATGCTATTTTACATAGCTACGTATGTACTGTAACACATACTGTATACACTCTCACGCATATGTACATACGTGTGTGGTGATACTTATATACAGTAAGTACGGGGCATTTTAATCTTCGTATATACCAACACTTCCCTGCTTAGTCTGGTTCAGGATGCTAGTGACATCAGTGGAGCACACCACTCTGCTCTCAACAGCCTAAGACAGCAGCTCAGCACAGCTCAGCAGAACCTTACGAGGGAGACCCAAGCTCATCAGAAGATCAAGGTACGTATACATGAGGGACCCCCTCCCCATGAGGGACCCCCTCCCCATGAGGAACTCCCCCTTCCCATGAGAGACCTTCCCATGACGGACTCCCCATCCTCAGATCATCCTATTTCACCTATTGATGACCTGGTTTGCTATGATCCCCACCCCTGTGCCCCCCCCCCCTCGTTCATTTATGCCTACAGTTTCTCACAGTTGACACTGAATAGTTTCCAAGTGCTTTTTGTACATACATACATGTATTCCTATACCTCATGAGAACTTTTGATAATGAAAGCTCTAATTTTGTGGGTCCCTAAAGTTTACATTAGCAAAGTTTGAAGTTTGACTTTACGTACGTACATGTTTCCTTCTGCATCTTCTTCCCTGTTGAAACATTTCTCCTTTACCCCTTTTTGAAAGGATGCTCTTGAAGAAGGAAAGAGATCCTTGTCTGAAGAATTGGCTGTAGTGAAGGAGGAGCTCAGAAAGAGTCAGCAGGTCTTGTCAGAGAGGACAGTGGCTGGTGGCCAACTGAATGAGAAGCTAAGTGCAACTCTGGGGAACTATGAGTGTCTTCAGAAGGAGTACCAGGAGTACAAACACAAGGCAACTACTATTCTACAGGTGTTTGAATGTCAGCAGTGACTCTCATATGACAGTTGTGTGAATGTCATGTGATTGTCATGTGATTTTTATGTGACCAATCATGTTGGCAATATGTAGCAGTCATATCATGGTGGTCGTGACTGTCACTTGTCAGTCATGTGACTTTATGTGTCAGTCATGTGACTTTATGTGTCAGTTACGTGAACATTATGTAGCTGTCATTTTACAAGCGTGTCTAGTCATGTGACAGTCATGTGAATCACTTTTACAGCGAAATCTTTATAGTCCTGTCGGTAGATACAAAACACTGATCCTTCGTTCCCCACGCTGCAGGCCAAGTCACAGGAGATAACCAAGTTGAAGAGTGACAGCAGGGGCCCACCAGAAGCCTTAGAAGAGGTGCAGCTGGAGAAGGATTTGTTAGAAGATAAGTTGGCCAAATACGAAGTTATGATCAGTGACCTCCAGGGTGAAGCTAAGGTGAGGTAGTAGATCCTTGTTAACATGTGTGTCAGGTGACACATATGTTCATGTGTATGTAAGCTATCGTGAGTATACATCTAGGTATGTATCCTGGTGTGGGGCAAATTATGGGTGGATCAAAGGAAAAAGTGTGCTGACATTTATGATGTAGCATGTCACTGATACATACACACTTCCTAATTGATGTCAATTGATGTCAATTAATAGTGTAAGTGGCTGAAACTGATCAACTCTAGATGAGGCTGTACACACCAACAGTCAACAGTGAATGGTTGCCAGGATACTAATTAGTTATACCCTGTCCAGGTGTGCTACAGCAGAAAATACAGTGCTGATGACCTTGGGCTTTGCCCTTGGACAATCAGCACTGCATTTCTGCTTCAGCACACCTGGACAGGATACAACTAATACATACATGCATGTACTGTATGGCATGTCTCTGCCTGCAATCTGCTCTGTTTATGCGTATTACTATGAGCATATTCTCAAATTATCATTTGATAGATTCCCTACCCTTCATACGTACATACGTACATGTGTGTGTGTTGTTGTGTTTGTCTGAGCTAGTGAGAGTACATACGTACTATGTCTGCACATACACATACGTACATATGGCCATCACTTTATTGTTGTTGTTGTTGTTGTTGTTGTTGTTGTTCAGACCATTGAGGAAGGTGCAGAAGCAGAGATCAGTCGTTTGGAAGCATCACTTGCTGTAGCCAAAGAAAACCTTGTTAGGGAACAGAATTCTCATTCTGAATTGCAATTGGAAATGGGAAGGCTCAAATCAGAACTTGACCAGAGTAGAATGGAATTACTCCAACAGTCCTCTGCGCTAACAGCTAAAATCAAAGTGATTGTTTGTTTATGATAAATGTTGGTATTGTCAATTACTGTTTGTTTGTTTTATGTTTGTAGGAGAAAGATGAAGCAATAGAGGAGTTGGAGTCAAGATGGGCTCTGATGTCTGTTCCTTCATCTCCAGGGAGTGGAGGAGAGTTGGAGTCACGGCTACAGGAACTGACGGAGAGTCTAATTCAAAAGCAGACTTTAGTGGAGACACTAAGCAGCGAGAAACACTCCATCCAGATGCAGCTGGAGAAGATGAGCAAAGAACTAGAAAAGAAGGATCAGTCACTCAAAGTGCACCAGGAGAAGCAGAGTGTGGTAATCTCAGGACTGGATGATGTTGAACAAGAAGGTCAGTTGTGAGAATTACAAAAACAAGCTGTCTGTATGCTGAGGAATGTTTGGTGTGTGTGTGTGGGTGAGGTGTAGGTACATATGTGTGTACGTATGTGTGTGTACACACACATGTACATGTGTACGTACATGTTTTTTCTGTGTTAAGTGCTCACAGTCCTTGTAGCTTTCGAGTACATACGTACGTATGTGTAGCACTTCTAATATCGTACTTTCACATGACAAGTGCAATTACTTGTACAGTATGTACATTCCTTCCTCACATCATCTCTCTTCTCCCTCATTCGCAGCTGCTGGGACACGAATGAGATCTATTTCCTCCATCATTCCTTCTACCATTGGGCCTTCTGATTCCTTCCAACTCTCACAAAGAGTTCACAAGGCAGCAACTGCAGTCGATACTTTTAGGTTAGATTTGCTGAGCAAATTGTGATCATGTGTTCATATACGTACATGCACAAGAACGTACATGTGTATTTACTTGAGTAATGTGTGTTATGTACTTACGTATGTGTAAGTATTAGAGTACATACGTATGTACGTACGTATCTGTATGTGTGTGTGTGTGTTTGTGTGTGTGTGTGTGTGTGTGTGTGTTGTGTGTGTGTGTGTGTGTGTGTGTGTGTGTGTGTGTGTGTGTGTGTGTGTGTGTGTGTGTGTGCATGTGTGTGTATGTATGTATGTTGGCTCACGCACGCGCGTGTGTGTCTATGCATGTGTGTGTGTGTGTGTGTGTGTGTGTGTGTGTATGTGTGTGTGTGTGTGTGTGTGTGTGTGTGTGTGTGTGTGTGTGTGTGTGTGTGTGTGTGTGTGTGTGTGTGCATGTGTGTGTATGTATGTATGTTGGCTCACGCACGCGCGTGTGTGTCTATGCATGTGTGTGTGTGTGTGTGTGTGTGTGTGTGTGTGTGTGTGTGTGTGTGTGTGTGTGTGTGTGTGTGTGTGTGTGACTTTGTGCCCAAGTGTTTGTGCCTGAACTGTTTGTATGATAACTACATAGTTTCAATGTGTGAATGTGTATTGTATTATGTGCCTTTTGGTAAGCATAACTTGTTGTTACTTGTACAATAATAAACATGTACACATATGCCTGAGTGCATATACCCATTTGCGTGAGTGTCTGTTCTACTTGTGTAGTGTCCATGTCTACTTGTGTGAGTGTCCATGTCTACTTGTGTGAGTGTCCATGTCTACTTGTGTGAGTGTCCATGTCTACTTGTGTGAGTGCCTATGTCTATTTGCTTTGCCGGTTACTTGTGTATTTCTCTCTGTATCTCCAGTGTTCGCTTAGGTGTCTTCCTAAGGAGACATCCACAAGCCAGGCTGTTTGTTATCTTCTACGGGGTAAGTGCACACTTCTGTTGTTATGCACATACATACGTATATATTCTCTTGTGATATTCCTGTATGTGTTAAATTTAGACGGGCCGTGTGTTTATTTTTGTTTGAAGTGCATTGCACGGTGCAACCACGGTTATCCGAACCTCATTTATCCAAACATGTCCAAAACTCCATTAACATACCTGTAATGGAGTTTATGTATCATCTCCATTAAACTCTTATCTTGTCAGTGACTTGCATTATTAGGTGTTTTAGTACTATGAGCATTCTGTATGTCACTTCGGTTATTCGAACTTTTCACTTATCTGAACTCTTTGTTGAAACTGGCTGACCACAGGGATTCGGATAAGGGAGGTTGTAGTGCATTGCAAAACCCCCATATGTACATACGTAATGTTTCTGTAAGTTGGAACATTGTCCTAAGGGATTGGGGATTTGGGGGGTTGGGTGTGTGCTTGTGTGCGTGCATATGTACTATGTGTGTGCGTGGGAGTTCAAGATGTGGTGGTGAGGCATATCCATACTTCTCCATGCTTGTTTGTCAGAAGTGTAACTTGCATCTCTTGTTTGTCTGTGTCCAGGTACTTCTCCACTTGTGGGTTATGTTCATCCTGCTGGCATACAAGCCTGAGATCCACACCGATGCCAACTGCAACTCCAGTTAGCCTTGTCTTGGCTGCTACTCTGCTATACTGTCCAAACATCCTCATACAGTCAGTCACCAATACATACTTTGGCAGGCGTTACCATAAAAGGCTATTGCAAATTTCTTGCATTGATGATATGCATACTTTTAAGTTATTTTTATGTGAAATGAATTTTGAAACACTAAATTGGTGAATTTTGTATTATTGCATCATAATATTTGATTTTGTATCAATACAAATATATCTATATGTATATACATTGTGCATGCACACACACACACACACACACACACACACACACACACACACACACACACACACACACACACACACACACACACACACACACACACACACACACACACACACACACACACGTACGTACGTACACACACGCATGGCTATATTTCAAGTATAGTTCATAATACAAGCTTAGACCTGATATCTGATGTTCTTATGCATATTATACAATCAAAGTTACAGGTTAACGTTGGGAACGTTGGTATATATGTAATAGTATACTATATTATTCAAACAAACTGAAAAGGCATGCATGCATACCTATGGGTTACTATCAAGTACTACTAGGGCCGGGTATATATTATATGTACACATACGTGTGTGTATTTAACATGCACAGCTGCGCATGCAGTGTGCACGCAAAATGCCTGATATATATATATATATATATATATATATATATATATATATTTTTTTTTTTTTTTTTTTTTTTTTTTTTTTTTTTAAATATATATATATATATATATCGGGTGTCAAGATGGCGCCAGCGATGATTAGCGCTACTCGAGAAGAATTATGAAGAGCGATGTCTACAAGTGCCTGCAGCTGATCCAGCAGATTGATTCATTCTTGTAGCAATTTTAGTGATTAGAAGTATTCTCGCCTGACAAAATCTCGGCAACTTCTAGCAAACTCTCAGCAACATGGCAGATGCTCCTTTGTCAAGAGCGCCTTGCTCACATTGCGGTAGAACCATGCCCGTCCGCCTAGACGGGAAAGTTAAGAAACACGGACCTTTCCACGATAGGTGCAAAGGTTCTGGCCTTCCCCCTGGCCAGGTTAGCAATGTCTCAGAGGCGATCATCACTGTCAATCATTCCCCTTCAACATCGATGCATCAAGACGATACGCTAACATCTACGAATCCATCCTCTGTAAGCCCTTTTAACCCGGGCCGTTTCTCGAGGAGGGTCCTCAAGAGGATTCCTAAAGCTTCAAGGTCTCGTGCAGCCCTGAAACTAACCGAAATTATTTCTGAGGTTACTACGAGTAACGACAGAGCCTCTTGGGAGCGCCTGTTTCTCTTTCCTAGACGATGCTTGGTCGCCCCAAGGAGAGGAGGACACAGACGAAACCTGGCTGCATTAGTCAATCTAGCGTTGGACGAGGAAGCGGATATTATTCCATCTCAATCCCAAAGTCAGCCGCGCTTTTCGCGGGAAAAGAACGGGAGTCTGGCCGCCCGGGTCTCATCTAAACTCGAGGATGGAGACTTCAGGGGAGCTGTACGTGTTGCTAGTTCCTCTGAATCAATCTGCCGACCAGATTCTAGATCACTAGACTTAATCAAAGAAAAACATCCATCCTCGTATCCAGATTCATCGTTTCCACCGCCTCCTGATCATCAACACCCTTTAGTGGTATCTCCCTCCACTGTTCAGAAATCTGTGTTATCCTTTCCAGCTGGTTCTGCGGGTGGTCCTGATGGCCTCTTACCCCAACACATCAAAGATCTGCTGTCGCCGACCATCGGGGAACCTGCCACCGCTTTGCTTACAGCCTTAACAGATTTTATCAACTTGGTGATTGCAGGTAGAGTCCCATCTGCCATGACAGCCTATTTTTTCGGAGCCAATCTTCTGGGTCTTAACAAAGCTGATGGAGGAATTAGACCCATTGCTATTGGTTGCACTCTGCGTCGTTTGTCGTCCAAGTGCGTGGGTGCCTCTGTTTCCGAGGAAATGGAATCCCAGTTGTTCCCTCTACAGCTGGGTTTTGGCACCCGCATGGGAGCTGAGGGAGCAGTGCACGCAGCAAGGTCCTTCTTAATGGACATGGCTTCAGACCATCTATTGCTGAAGGTTGACTTTCAAAATGCTTTCAATAGCATCAGAAGAGATGTCATCCTTGAGAAGACCCTTTCCAAGGCTCCCCAAGTCTATCCATTAGCCTACTCAGCATATCGCCACCCATCCTTCCTCTTCTTTGGGGGAGACATTATCCTTTCGTCAGAGGGAGTCCAGCAGGGTGATCCCCTAGGACCCCTACTCTTCTGCCTGGGGATTCATGACTTAGTTTCTGCCCTGCAGTCTGCCTTCCGTGTTTTCTATCTGGATGATGGCACTTTGGGCGGTCCAGTGTCTAGCATTAAAGAGGATTTGTCTTTCCTGGAATGCCACTCACCCCAACTGGGGCTGACCCTTAACCAATCCAAGTCAGAGATCATCGGTAAACACAGAGATCCAGTGGATGAGATGCTGTCAGATTTTCCAAGCCTCTGCTGCACTGATCCAGATGAAGCTGTTGTTCTGGGTTCACCCATTGGGAGTACTCAGTCCATTGATACTGTCCTCCAAGCAAAGATCGACAATCTACGCCTGATGGGAGATCGCCTCTCTGACCTGGAAACCCACGATGCTCTTTGCCTCCTCAGACATGCTTTCTCCCTACCCAAACTCCTGTATGTTCTCAGGAGTGCACCCTGCTTCCAGTCCGATTTATTGTCTGTTTTCGATGCGGTTCTCCGTTCACTCCTTGAGGTGATCTGCAACGTCAAGTTGGATGACTCATGCTGGCTGCAGGCCTCATTGCCTATCAACAGTGGAGGCCTGGGGATTAGGAGTGCTGTAATGCTTGCACCGTCAGCCTTTTTGGCTTCAGCTGCTGGCAGCACCCATGTTTCTCAGGCCATCCTCCCTCCAGGGACGCAGTCCTGCATTCCTTCATTATTGACCAAAGCGTTGAGCTTGTGGTCAGACTCTGCATGTTCCAGCGACCCACCATGTGGCCTAGAAGCCTCTTCTCAGAAGGCTTGGGATGTGCCTGTTGTTAAAGGCTCTTTCTCCTCCCTTATCGCCCATTCACAGGACTCAAGGGGGAGAGCTCGCTTGCTCGCCTGTTCTCAGAAGGAGTCTGGAGCATGGCTTACAGCGCCTCCCATTTCTGCCCTAGGCCTGAGGATGTCCAATGAAGCAGTGCGAATAGCAATTGGCCTTCGTCTTGGAGCACCAATTTGCACTCCCCACAGCTGCAACCTATGTGGATCTCAAATTGACAAGCTTGGAACCCATGGTCTTAGCTGCCGCAGATCCCCAGGTCGCATTCCTAGGCATGAAGCCTTGAACTCCATCATACAGCAGTCTTTGACTGCTGCAAAGGTTCCATCTATCCTTGAACCAGTGGGTTTATCACGCACGGACAACAAGCGTCCAGATGGGGCAACCATAACCCCTTGGCTTAGAGGACAACCTCTCGCTTGGGATGTTACGGTCTGGGACACCTTTGCTGTTTCCTACCTCCACCTGTCCTCTGCGGGCGTTGGTCAAGTGGCTGACATGGCTGCCAGGCGAAAGATTGATCTATACAGAAATGTTGCCCGATCTCATCACTTTGTCCCTTTAGCTTTTGAATCAAGTGGGGTTTTCAGTGATCATTCCTTGTCATTCCTGCACCAATTGGCTTCCAGGATCCGATCAATCACAAAGGATCCCCTAGAATATCTCAAGATCAGCCAAAGAATCAGTGTATGTATCCAGAATTTCAATTGCCTCTCCATTATTCAATGTTGCATGTGATTTTTTTTTGTTGTTGTTGTTGTCTCTATAATATTATGTTCTTTTTGTCTTCTTTCTTTGTGTCTGTTTTTTTTTTGGCCATGTGTATCTCATGATTAATTATATATATATATATATATATATATATATATATATATATATATATATATATATATATATATATATATATACAGATATATGCACCCCATAGGCATCTACTGTTGATGGGAGTGACAGTGCATGTGCCAGGCGAGAGCATCATGCATGCCCAGTACATGTATTTATTATAGTTGTTGCATATGTATGAGTGTGTTTGATCAATGGAGTGCGCATGCATGTGTGTATGAGCACTGCACATGTAAAGTATCAGTGATGGCGGATCAAATGTTTAAACTTTGGGGGGATGTATGATGTGCATAGCAATTGAATGCATATTATCCTTCGATACTGCTTATAAAAGAGGTAGCATCAAACTTTTTTCAAATTGTTAAATTGTTGCATAATGTTGAATGATGTCATGGAAGATGGGCATGAGGATTTATTGCATGATCATGAGTCACAATTCATGTGGTTTACCTAATTAATATTCATGAAAAATCGTATATTTTACAGTTTTGGGGGGCATTTTCAGTAATTATTGTTGGATTTTCCATTGTAAAGTCATAGTAATTAGTATTATTGCATAAGAATTCAGAGGGGGGCAGTGCCCCTTTAACTGAATTTTAGGGGGACAACTGCCCCCCCCGGCTTCCACCGCCTATGGATATGCATGTACTAATATGCACTGTAAGCAAGAAGCTGTACACATACGCTGAAATGAACCTGTTGCATCTTGTTGTGCAAGTAATGACGTCATCACTAACCCATCAAGAATATAGGTGTTGTATAGTCTAACTAGCTAGCCCGTCTCCGCAAGCGCCCTACGGGCGAGAAGGGGCGGAGACGGTCTAGCTCACATAGAGATTAGTTCACACCTCGAACTGGGGCTAGCGTAGTCCGACTTGTACTCGACTTGTACTCGACGTCGCCACTTCGCATGAGTGTTAATTAAAGCCCTATCCTTCGAACGATTGAGCACCATCGCCTTGGTCTTGCGTAGTCCGATTTTTGAAAATGCGGACTACGCTAGCCCCAGTTCGAGGTGTGAACTAATCTCTATGTGAGCTAGACCGTCTCCGCCCCTTCTCGCCCGTAGGGCGCTTGCGGAGACGGGCTAGCTAGTTAGACTAAGGTGTTGTATTCATTACGAGCGTAGCGAGTTTTCTATTTCCGTCGCGTTAGCGGAGTGGGTTTGAGCTACCCACGCATTTGATTGGTTTCGGGTAACAAAGGTGGAAAGTTTGGCCCAAAATTGTCACTTTGGACGCTAATTACTACAAAAGCAAATGGTACGATCTCGTAGGGGCATAAAGGAACTTTGACATTATGGACAAAACGCGTCGCTAATCGCATTACTGATTCAGCATAAAGGCAAAAAGTGAAAACTCACGTTTCTTTGTGTGATGGCCACATGTTCAAAGATTTATCCGCATTTTTACTCTTAAATGAAAGACTAAATAAATACCCCGAGAGGGTTTTTCATTTCGTTAGACTTTCCCTTCATCTCCGCAAGGGTTCGAGTTCATTCGGTAGAAATTCTAGCCATCACTGTCGCCATTTATGAATGGTGCCCACATGAATGTTCCCATTTCGAGTTCAAATTCAGCAGTATCTTCCTACGCATGACATCGACGGTCGTACGCATTGGGTAAAGCACGAAGACGCGTGTTATTCGAGTTTTGTAATCGAATCTGACCGATTTTGTTCGTACTGAGATATGGGCCTCTCAGTTTCCCCCCCTTGGGATTCTTATTAATCTGAACAAAGGTCGTATGTTTAATGCATGGTGATGAGCAGAAAGACAGTTGTGCGACATCGTTTCGAATTCAGATTGCAATCTTTCTTTCTATTTTCTTGTCCACTTCAGACATTTTATTTCATATGTCCATAGCAACCCAACTACAGCTTTAATTGTTGGCAAAACTTAGTGCAGGAACGGAAGTTTCAACATCTTCGAAAGTACAAACGTAATTTCAATAGTTAGCAAATCGTGATATTGGCCAACAAATCCTGGCCTGGTCTATGATCTGGTCACACCAGACTAGGACCAACTAATGTCAATGTCTGTTAAAACAATCATTACTAAAAGAAATTTTGAATCAATTCTTCCTTTAAACTGCACAGCATTCTGAATCCAATAGTGGTTCCAATGTGCATGACGAAATGCAAAATAATTTAAAAGCAAACTTATAAGAAATATGAAACAATGCAATTTAATCTATTGTAAATCAAAGCAAATATGCACAAAACACATTTGCATCTTGTGATTCATGCAATTCAAAATCACTTGCCCTGCATAGGCTCCTTGCCCTGCATACAGCTGCATAGGCTCCTTGCCCTGCATACAGCTGCATAGGCTCCTTGCCCTGCATACAGCTGCATATGCTCCTTGGTCTGCATACAGCCGCATATGCTCCTTGGTCTGTATACAGCTGCATATGCTCCTTGGTCTGTAGTTGCCATTTCTCATCCCCATTTACATGGTCATGCATGGTAATTTAAAATCTGATCCAGTCTTCTTTCTGATTTCAAATTTAGCTGCACCTAGCGAGTACTATGCTTTGCATACATCTAGTTATATTATATGCTGGAAGCATGCATGAGGGAGATATTGATGACGTCATCACTTGCACAACAAGAAGCAACAGGTTCACTTCAGCCATAGATACTCACGTATCTATCTATCTATCTATCTATCTATCTATCTATATCTATATCTATATATATATATATATATATATATCTATATCTATATATATATATATATATATATATATATATATATATATATATATATATATATATATATATATATATATTATGCTTCAGCGTACGCGTGTGACATACCGTACGGCTTGTTGTTTTCGGGTGTACGTTAGCTATATTATATATAGCCGTGCTACAGTGTGTCGCAGGTAGAGTGACCGGCACAAGTTTAAAGAATTCGTCTAAGTACAGAAGTTAATCTGAACAGATACCTAGCAATGGGAGCATTCTTTGGAACGGTTTTCGTAGAAGTACCCAAATATGAAGTGGCGACGTCGTTTGACTGGGGCGATTATAAGTACGAAATTCGGCGTTACCAAGCAAGAATTGTTGCAGAAGTTAGATCGGATACCCTTGGAGTTTCAAGCTCGCATTTCGCAGACGAAGCATTTAGAGCCCTGGCCCAGTATATTGGTCTATATGGTCTGCCTACTAACAGGAGGCGGGAAAGTGTTGCCATGACAGCACCTGTTCAAACCAGACATCTTGAATGGGAGAGAATTGCCATGACAGCACCAGTTATCACCACCAAGCAAGCAGCTGGTGGTTCTGACAGAAGTGAACAAGAGAAGATAGCAGCACCTATACTGACCCCAGGAAGCGAATATCAAACTAGGGCAATTTTGTTACCTTCCAAGTACACCATGGACACTGTTCCAGAACCAACCGATGCTCGTGTCAAACTAAAGGAGATTCCACCACGATACGAAGCTGTCCATCGATACAGTGGTCTGTCGAATGTGACGACCTGCGGACCAAAAGTTGAGCAACTTCATGAGCACCTTCGGTTGGATGGAGTCAAGGTGCTGGAAGAGGGATCTTGGCATTTTGAACAATACAACCAACCAATCACAATACCACGGTTTAGAAGAAATGAAATCCACATCCCTGTTGAATTCAATTCTGAGTATTAGTTAATTTCTATACTAATATTATAATTGGCCTTATTACCGTTATATCTGGCGCCCAATGCATGTTTTTTTGTTTATTAGTAGCATTGCAGTGACTATGTTATACTTGACTTTGCTTCTTCAATGAATTCTAGTACAGATGTGCTTGACAAATTAGTAATTCTGGGTGAAGGAATATATGTCCATGCAATAAATACACACACACGTAACGCACTACACATCATGCAAGGCCTATAGTTCTTATAAAAAACCTGCATGTGTGGCCTAGTATATACAGATATTATATATACGATGGGTAATTTTTGATCCGGTCCCCCATGCATATATGACCATATACTTTAATGCATGGTTATAATATAATTGTATACCCATATAGTAAATCAATCCTGACGGTATATATTATGCCTCAGAGTCTGCATATTAATTGGTTTTGTGTCGATCCCCTTCAAGTCAATAATATATGTATTGAACAATTCATAAGTTTTACATGTACATACAAATAGCTAGTAATTATACTGTCATGATAAGCTATAATAGCATATATTGTGCAAAAATTAATATTGTGATCATGCACATGAAAAGGAACCTTTCTATTAGCAAAACATATAATAATTGACAAATTACAATACCATGGTGATCAATGCTGCGGCATGCAGTTGCCAGTGTATGCAGTGGGCTCCAGAGCCTCCGTATACAACAGATGCTTAGTAAAATTAATCAATTTAAGATAATATTAAACTTTGACATCCCAATCAAAAAGAGAAGAACTAAGCTCTGGAAAGTGTGTGTGTGTGTGTGTGTGTGTGCATGTGTGTGTGTGTGTGTGTGTGTGTGTGTGTGTGTGTGTGTGTGTGCATGTGTGTGTGTGTGCGTGTGTGTGCGTGCGATTGTGTCAATGTTCAAACCCTGGAAAGTGCTCAATGTGGTACAGGAGAACTCCAACATCAACATTGGCATAGCGATTAGTGGAGGAACTGCAAATACATAACAATGATGTCAACACTGAAATTAACTACTATACTATTCAGAATCAAAAGTTGTACAAAGTAAACTTTCCCATCATTTTCCGGGATCTATATGCACGTAAGTGCTTGACTTGCAAATTACAGAAAGTCACAACATAGCTATTCTCAGCCCAAAGAGACCTTAATTCCGCTTCATAAGTATTTGATTTGGTATCATTCCATATACATACATATGACATTGTACGTACGAATGTACATACACAATATTAGTTACCAGACCAGTTAGATGTTTAATACAATCATCATTGCTATAGATAAGTACTAATATGTACCATATAAACTGAAGAAGTACTACTATATCAGCAGTACCAATAGGGCAGCAGCTGGGTGCAAGCAAGTGTGTGCTTAGCTGCAGTGTACCGTAACACGGTCAAGCAAAATGCCTTATTATAAATATGCACTCACTTATAGGACGATGTACAGCTTTGTGAACAATGAATCATTTGATGACAATATGAAGTAAACTGTATGTTCTGTGCATACAGGCGAGAGCATCAATATAATATTATAGTACATTATTATTGCTGCACGTATATGTATGTGTTTGCAATGCGCAACATACAGTCGAACCTCGTTAACATGAAACTGCTTAACACGAAATTATAGATATCTTTTAACATGAAATGCTAGCCAAGTCTAAGTGCAGATAGAAGCATAACATCTAGTACTGTTTACATGAAATACTGTTAAGATAAAATTTCAGCACAGTCTTCTGAGTTTCGTGTTAACGAGGTTTGACTGTATATAATAATATTAATGCACGCTGGTTTAGGGATGACGTCATCACTTGCGCAACAAGAAGTAACAGCTCCGCCACGGCGCGTGACATATTCAATGTTTGTAGCTCTTTGCTTTCATGTGGAGGTCGTTAGCTGCTAGCTGTGCTACAAAGTGTGTCGCAGGCAAACTGACCGGCACACGTTTAAAGAATTCGTCTAGTATAGGACTTTATCTGAACAGATACCTAGCAATGGGAATTATCTTTGGAAGGGTTGACGTAGAAATACCCAAATATGAAGTGGCGAAGTCGTTTGACAGGGACGATTACAAGTACGAAATTCGGCGCTATCCAGCAAACGTTGCTGCAGAAGTTACATCGGATACCCTTAGAGTTTCAAGCTCACGTTTCACGAACGAAGCTTTCAGAGCCCTGGCCCAGTACATTGGTGTGTATGGCCAGCCAGCTAACAGGAAGCGGGAAAGCGTTGCCATGACAGCACCTGTTCAAACCGGAAGCAGTGAAAGAGAGAAAGTTGCCATGACAGCACCAGTAATCACAACAAACGAAAAAGTAGCCATGACAGCACCAGTTATCACCACAAAGCAAGCATGTGGCGATTCTGACAAAAGCCAACAAGAAAAGATAGCCATGACAGCACCAGTTATCACCACAAAGCAAGCATCCGGGGATTCTGACAGAAGCGAACAAGAAAAGATAGCCATGACAGCACCTGTACTGACCTCAGGAAGCGAGCATCAAACTATGGCGTTTTTGTTACCCTCTAACTACACCATAGACACTGCTCCAGAACCAACCGATGCTCGTGTCAAACTAAAGGAGATTCCACCACGATACGAAGCTGTCCATCAATACAGTGGTCTGTCAGACATGACAAACTGCGGACCAAAAGTTGAGCAACTTTATGAGCACCTTCGGTTGGATGGAGTCAAGGTGCTGGAAGGAGGATCTTGGCATTTGGACCGATACAACCCACCAACCACCATACCGTGGCTGAGAACAAATGAAATCCACATTCCTGTTGAATTTGATTCTGAAGTTTAGTGGTTATCGGCCATATCTACATTACATCTGGCCCATGTTTTTTGATTGTTCGTAGTATCGCAGTGAACGTGTTATACTTGACTTTAGTTCAGTAGTACAGATGTGCCTGACCATTCTGGGGA
>CAUJGJ010000166.1:280000-290000 GCA_963170055.1 Halisarca cf. caerulea | reverse complement strand
ACATGTATAGCGGAAACCTGTGTGTATTTGTGTGTGTGTGTGTGTGTGTGTGTGTGTGTGTGCGTGTGCGTGAATGTGTGTGTGTGTGTGTGTGTGTGTGTGTGTGTGTGTATTAATATGGGGGTGTCCTTATTTCAGAGGATTCAAATGTACACTTGTCAACGTGAGGGACTTTCAATGGGGCAGAGCAGTGGTGTCCTAGCTGTTTAAGGAGGTTTTTGCATTTCGAAGGTGTCTTTTACTAGAGGTTTCACTGTATGTATGCAGTTAACCTTCATCATCTGAATGCTGGAATGAATGGTTGCATACGTAGGTGGAGGAAGATGCTCTTAGTTGGGGGGGGGAGGGACAACTTATGCAAGCTAAACTAAAGTACGTGTGGCGGAGAAACATTGATCACATAATCATTTTATTGCATCATCAGATTCTACAATGTCATCCAGAAAAAAACAGCTGCCAATTCAGCATTGATTACAACCTTCATTTATATCTTCAATTTTCCTTAAATTGTGGTATACAGAGAAGCTTTTTAGGACTCACTATAGCTTCATTTATGAATAAGGGCTTATAACTTGTGCACTTAGTGCTCAAAATTAAGTATATAAAGGATTTTTTTTCAAAGCCCTTGAACAAAACTTAAGGGGCCATGTGCCCCCTTTGCCCCTATGGTTCCGCTGCCTATGCATGGTTGTATCTATACATGCCATCCAGAGGAATGCTGGTGTGGTCTGCGCATAACACTGTGATGTGTACGCACATTGCAGTGTCATACTAACCCTTGCATGACGCAACTATGCATCCAATATTCCTTGCATGTGTGTCAATCTACAGGGCATTCACGATCACCTCTACCATTGATTACAGTATACACGAGTGTTTGTCTGTACACATGAAGTGCTTGAGGAGATGACTCGTTGTGGTTATAGATGCAGAAAATAGTTAGTATGCTCCTGTGGGAAGCAGGATGCACACTTCTGGACTCAACGGAAGTGGTCATGGGTTGAGAGGCGTTTTATGTCAATCAGACAACTCTTGGACCACCTTTTCTGCACACATGTAATGCAAACAAATGCTTCCCTTGCATCACCAGTTCTGACTGTTCTTATGGGATGGGGGTGGGAGGGGGGTTTTTTGTACCTAGTCTGCTTAGCACCGCCAGATACAAGAATCATACATTATAGTGTTCATCGACAAGCAATGTGTATAGTACGATTGCTGGTTGTTCATGATCAGTTGTTATTGTAATTTGCTATGACATTTATAAGGACATGCAGCAAAAGTTCATAGCGTAATGTCATTTTACTGTGGCAGTTACTGTAGTATCCATGAGCTTGGTTTCTAAACATGCACTTGTTTGCTTGTTTGTAAACAGTGTTTGTTTATGTTGTCCCCCGGACTCACCCATGTAACTGATCATGAATGAGCTGATGAGCGACTTACGGTAGGGTGGTCTGAACCACACTCGCATACGTGTGTGTGTGTCTGTGTGTGTGTGTGTGTCTGTGTGTGTGTGTGTGTCTGCATGTGTGTGTGTGTGTGTGTGTCTGTGTGCGTGTGTGTGTGTGTGTGTGTGTGTGTGTGTGTGTGTGTGTGTGTGTATCTGAGTATTCTCAAGAGGCCCATCCTTGCGAATGCCATGTCATGCTTGGTAGCATATTATAATGAGGGGACGAGAAAAACATGTTATGCTAATCCTGGCCGCAATTATTCACCTTACAGGGCATTCACCTCCATTATTGATTACAGTGAATGAGTGTTCGCTGCACACATGAGGTGCACACATGAGGTAACGGAGGAGCTGACTCATTGTTGTTACACAGAAAATGGTTTGTGTGTTCCCATGGAAACAGGACACACACTTGCGGACTCAATGGAAGTGTACCAGCTGGGGGCGTTCCAAGTTGCTATTGTAATTTTTTTTGAGATGATTATGTAATCACAAGGACACGCAGCTAAAGTACATAGCAATGTCCATTTCCTGTTACTGTAGCATTCATTATCTCGGTTCCTACACATGCACTTGTTTGTTTGTTCTATAGAAACAATTTCTGCTTATGTTTATATGTTTTGTATCTTGTCCCTCACTTTGGGCCCACCTATATAGCTGGAATGTGCCTTGTCATGTGTTGATCTGGTGTGGAATGTTCAGTGGTGTACTCTGCAGCTGTTTGCTGCTTTTTTGTAAATACTTAAACAAATATTAATGTTATTTACATTTTTGTCATGTAATGTAACTGGTAATGTTTCAATGCTGTAATATGTACATGTGAGTATGTGTATACGCATATACATATGCCTTTATTATAGCCACAAACTTACTCAGTTTTAAAATGTTGTAATGTATTACTTCCACCACAGAGCTACTTGTAATAATTATATTCCTAGCTGCAAGACAGGTATTTAGTTATATTACTTAATTCCTGCAAAAGTAATAATATCATGCTATATATTACTTTTGTATTCAGTTGCCCCAAACACTTGTGTATGTGTGTGTGTGTGTGTGTGTGTGTGTGTATGTGTGTGTGTTGTGTTTGTGTAGACGTATCTAGAGGGATCTGGAGACATGCCTCCCTAGGGAAAATTTGAGTTTTTAGTTTATAAGGTTGTATTAGAGGCCATTTTAGATCATTCGAGGTAAATTTTGACTCTCAAGTAGGGCCTACTCAATAGTAATTTGTATTGTAGTTGGAATTTTTTTGGTGGAAGCTACGGAATTTGGGGTGGAAGCTTTCCCCCTACCCCCCCCCCCCCCCCCCCCCACTGGATAGAACCCTGATGTGTGTGTGTTTTTGTGTATGTGTGTGTGTGTGTTCATGTGTGTGTGTGTTTGTGTGTGTGTGTGTGTTTGTGTGTGTGTGTGTGTGTATATGTGTGTGTGTGTGTGTGTGTGTGTGTGTGTGTGTGTGTTCATGTGTGTGTGTGTATATATATGTGTGTGTGTGTGTGTGTGTGTGTGTGTGTTTGTATGTGTGTGTGTGCGTGTGTGTGTGTGTGTGTGTGTGTGTGTGTGTGTGTGTGTGTTCATGTGTGTGTGTGTGTGTGTGTGTGTGTGTGTGTGTGTGTTCATGTGTGTGTGTGTATATGTGTGTGTGTGTGTGTGTGTGTGTGTTTGTGTGTGTGTGTGCGTGTGTGTGTGTGTGTGTGTGTGTGTGTGTGTGTGTGTGTGTGTGTGTGTGTGTGTGTGTGTGTGTGTGTGTGTGAGTCCCCTTGCTCTATCAACCCTAGCCCATATATATATATATATATATATACTGGTGTATATCCTCTAACTTAAAGGTGGTGTACAATACTGTGGAGTGCATAGGTATGTACCAGACCATGCAAATGGAAGTGATGTCTTGATGCCTCCTCCTGGAATACATGTTATAACCTTGCGAGGTTTTCATGCTGGCTGTGAAGTATACTACTCTGATATGCAGGTATGCTGTTTACTTTTCATGAGCATGACTCATTGTGGTGTAGGTACACCGGACTTCCTACTTCCTATGGAAACAAACTGTGGGGTATTCCCAAGCGGCCCTCCCTTATGAATGCCACGTCACGCTTTACAGTACATTGAATGCCGGGACTTCCTTATCATGACTCATTGTGGTGGCTCGTTGCCACAGAAACCCCGTCGTAGGCGGGGTGATGGTTGGAAATTTGTTAGCTCTACGTTTACAGGTCAGGGATGGTTATGATAACGTCAGCAAACTGCTATGCTGTAAGTCAGCGGCAAGTGCTATAAAAGCAGCGAGCAGGTGCAGCTAAGCAGATTTAGTCGCGATTTCCAGAGAAATGTCTCTAAAGAAAACCGAAGAAGAAACGTTCGAAGAAGTTACCAAATGGGGGGACCAACCGGACGAGTTCTTGTCTGCAATGCAAACAGAGTACCCTCCCGTGGTAGATCTGCTGACTGTACGCCAACTAAGGCTGCTATCCAAGTCCTCCACGTTACCCTATCCTGGCGAGAAGAAGAACGTCAATGAAGAGTTCGTAGAAGATCTCGCAGCCTACATACACACACGTCTTGCTGCTATAGAGTCAAAGAAGAATCTTCGAAACAGTTTACTGTCTCCTGCTACCAGTGACAAGTCGATTTTGTTGAAAGAAACGAATTCTCCCATTCTAGTAATGCGCAAGGTAAGTCAGATCAGTTTGGAGGGTCTACGGTCAGATGAGCGGTCTACCATAGCCATACACAGCTGTCATTTGTAACTTGCTGCAGTACTAATAGATGGTAATAAGGGTATTTCGTGGTGGACAGTTGAGTATGTAAGTGACAGCCCAGGATACTCCGGCTCTGTGTACCACCACCACTGTAAGAGATACTTCACACTGATTACAGTTTCCGAATGGCAGCACGGCATAATATACGTATTGTCACATCATAGACACATGGTCGTATGTTTGAAGCTATGTTTTAGAGGATCTAAACATTACTTATAATATTTCTTGACATACAAATGTATGCTCCACAGATTGAAGCATGGATGAAACAGTGCATTGACAGGAGGTTGGAGGTGACAGAGAAGGAGAAAGGAGAGGTAGCGCTGCCAAGAGCTGTGCGCCTGGCCAGACGCTACAAGTTCTCAGAAAATGAGACCATGCTTCTTTACTATGTGGTTGCTGACCATTGTGGGGTTTATGCTGAATTCCAAAAACATGACATATCATTTGACAGATTTTACCGAGGAGCAGACATAGTGACCATTAGTAAGGTCATGAAATTGCCTTTGCATGAGTTGCTGAGTTTCCTGAGTCCAGAGAGAGAGCACATGCAACACAGCATCTTCCCTGACCTCAATCAAGTGTACCTCTTGACTAGTGGCTTGCATCTGGATGCTGAGGTAGTGAAGGCACTCTTTGGAAGCAAGCTGACAACCAGTGAATTCCTCAAAGTTGAGAACACTCCTCTTGGAGATGTCTTGGCCGAAGAGGCTGGCAATGAATATAGAACCAAAGGCTTGCTGGAGCCATCAGGTGTGTACTGTGTGCTCACCTAATGAAACATTGGCATAGTTGGAGCATGGCCTTGTACATAAGCTTGATGTGTGGGTACACGCATACATTGGTTTTTGCTATAATTGTGTATTTGGTATGCATAAGTGTTGCCGTATGAATGGGTGTGAGGTTGAAAAGGTGATATTTTTTGTACACGCAGGCCATCCTAGTGTGGGAGATGACAAAGAACCAAAAAAGGTACGTGCGTAGATAATCATAGATCATACAAGACTGCACACACCAGCAAATGTGTACATGAGAATGTTAGCCAGCTACATCCATCGTGCACTTGGACGTAGCTTAATCCTCAACTTGCTTGTGCACCCACTATTGCTGCATGCGTACGTGCACACATGCATGTGGACATGGTTGGATACGTGCGCACATGCATGTGGACATGGTTGGATACGTGCACACATGCATGTGGACATGGTTGCATACGTGCACACATGCATGTGGACATGGTTACATACGTGTACACATACATGTGTTGTATTGACTTTATACATTCATGCATGCACTACATACGGTGTCATATTGTATTGAGGACTTGTACAGTATAATATGTGTACACATAATTTTATGCACATAATCTACATGTCATGAATATTATTATTATATGTACACATTCATGCTATGCTATTCTCTTATTTGCAGGACAGTGAACCTGAAGTGGATGGTGAGACTAAGATGAGACCAAATGACTTCTAACTACCTGTGTTTAAAGGGTTTTTCTTTATGACAGGAGAAGAGCCCCCTGTCAATCAAGTTAGCGATTTGGCAGACATTTTGAAACTTGAATTGAAGTATGAACAAATGAGAAAGGAACAAAAGGAAACAAAAGATGACTCTGAGGAAACAGAGGTTAGCTATGTCATCCCATGTACGCATTATGATGCAGTTTTATCTACAAGTATGCAAGTACATACATGCGTATGTGTGTAACACTTATGTACGTACATATGTACGTATGTGTGTATTAGTGTACTTAGATACCATACAGTTTCATTTACATAATATGACAGTGTTTGTGAATTAATGAAGCAAATTTTTACCAGGAAACGGAGGACGAGAGTGTTATGAAACCATATAAGAATGATCTGGACTATCTTGACGATCACTTGGCTGTGAGTTATACGTGATACAGCATCAATGGTGTGTGTGTATGTATGTGTGTGTGTGTGTGTGTGTGTGTGTGTGTGTGTGTGTGTGTGTGTGTGTGTGTGTGTGTGTGCGTGTGTGCATGCATGCCTGTGTTTGGGCATATGTGTATGCTTGCATGTACATATGTACATATGCATGTGTGTATACATATGTACATGTTCATGTGTGTATGTGTATATGCATGTACATACACACATATAATATGTAGGATGCAGCCTGCTATCAACCCATCATTGAGTAATTGTGATGTCCATTCAGAATTCTGCTGTACTTAATGGGTCACAAATGCATGTATTTGCTGTCACCATGTACTTATCTATCTCCATTGCAGATGATTGTGGCAGGTCTGTTTGTGAAGGAACTCGATGCAAGGTTTGAGATGGACAAACAGTATGATGAGCAGGGAATGTTTGAGACCAGATACAAGAGGCGAAAGGTACATCTAATGTTTGAATGGGTTTAGTAGCATTTTCAAAAACCCGAATTTGCTATGTACGTATGTGCGCCCATATATGGCAGGGCTGCATTTATAAATGCCCCCCTTTGCAGATCTGCTGCCTCCCTAAACTTGTATCTCAACATATGCACTAAGGGTTCAGGAAAGGTTGGAGTTATTGGAAAATGGATAGAAACAACATGTTTGGCTATAATTTTGAAAAATTTTCTCAAGACCACTGTCACCAATCCCTTAACCCCCTTGAAGTGTACATAGCATTGTTACATACGTATAATACCTACCCCCCAGTCTCTGTACACCTATACACTCCCGTATTGTGTTGCCCCCCCCCCCCCTAAGGTTTCAGGAAGCTCAATCTGCCCCCTCCCCCCCCCCCCCCCCCCCCCCTAACCCCAGCCCCGAATCCTGTATGCAGCCCTGAATGGTATACGTACGTATGCGAGAAGACTTGATGACTGTATGTGTACAGATGTAGTGTTTGTGATATTTTGACAATGTGTACCAGAGTACACACCGGACATGCTAGTCTTGTACGTAGGTTGCCTGTCACTGCTCAATGGTAACTTGACATTCTGTGGGTATAGCAGACAAGTTGTAGGACTGCGTATGAAAGACGTTAGATTGTAATGGTGTGACTACAGGACACGGAAGGCAATATTGCTTATGTGGCCAAGGGTAGACCCACAGACAGTGCAACCATGCAATTCACACTGTGTACTTTGTATGGCCAGACTAGGGCAGATGTTGAACATTGATGGCCCTCCTCCCCTGACTTGTTCATTTTGCCTGGCTACTGTAGAGAGAAGCAGAGTCCAAGCTGAAGGTAGCTCAGAGGAAATGTGAGAAGAGGATGACAGTAAGTGAACACATAGCATGTACCAGATAACATGTCCTTCTGTAATACATGCATGGGATTAGTACTATCCAATGTACATGTGTTGTTGTTGTACAATTGAATTCCAATTTCTTTGCACTCGTAATTATGGGAAAATGGCTACATTTGTAGCAGATGCCGCTATTTGACCGCACAAATTGTGAATTGGCCAAAGAATTCTATACTTGAAGGATTCACATAGGGACGTCAGTTCGTGTCCTTAATTTGGAGAGTTTTTGAAGGATTCACATAGGGACGTCAGTTCGTGTCCTTAATTTGGAGAGTTTTATGATAATATCAGCTACTGCTAGATGTTAATACTTGTATTTATACATACAGTAGAGCCTTGTTAAGAAGAACACTCTTAAGGCAAATTTCTGCATAACGCAAACTAGTTTCTTAGCCTTGTTTGGTTGCTGTAGTCCCCTAAAGTTCTTCTTAATTTAGGAGGTTTGTCTGTACCTTGTTATATTAACATATGTGGCTCACCTTTCTCTCTCTCTCCCCCTGGTTTGTCTGTACCTTGTTATATTCATGTCTCTCTCTCCCCCTAGCTGACCAGAGCTGCTGGAGGGTGGTTGCCAAGGCTGGAAAGAATGGCAGAATCAAGGAATCTTTGTGGTTTTGAGAAGAATGTTCTTCTTGCTCTCATTGCAGCTGTCATCCAACCAGACAAGGTACTGTATGCATGTATGTACGTATGTATGCAATGTTTAGAAAGTATAGGTTCACGTTATTTCCTGTTGCATGGGCTGTCCTTAAGACTGTGATGTTGTTCTATTTGTGAGCTATGCCTGACTCGTGACAATTTGTTCCGCCATTGTTCTTTTGGCAGCATTTTCCTTAGTCCCACATGTTGCAGTTGTGCATGTTCTGTGTGCTTCAGATACAGTACGTCTCACTCTCTGTATCGACAGTTAAAACTTGCATGTGGATTTCCTGCCACAACAAACTTCAGAAGGATCCTCTGAGTGCCGTATCCTTGCAACAATCTGGTATGTTAACGAGGAGATGAATTGCAAGGTTGAGGCCTATGGTGGTTCAGCATTGCAGTTCACTGAAGAAATGCAAGCTAAGATCGAAGAGTACACTTCCCTTCCCAGTATTGCAGCAGCAGTCGCTGATTCTCCAGAGAACTGGGCTTTGCCACCAATGGAATGGAATACACAAAAATTCAATCTCGTGAAAATAAAAAACCTCAAATTACAATATTCTGACAACTATTATTATATTATATAATATTATATCTGTGAAATTTGTGAAAATAAAACAACCTCATATTAAAATTTTCTGACGACTTGTTTTGAAATTTGCAAAAAAAAAAATTATATGTGTGAAATTTTGTACTATACAGTGTACATTTGTGCGTATGTGATTACACTAAAGGTCATATTACTTTATTCAAACAAATCCGCACCATGTCCTGTCATGTCATGAAAAGTGCACTATTTTCTTTGTGTGGTGTGAACCAGACAATAACATTCATCTAGACAATTTCAGTGTTGACGAATGTACGTACTTTTGTATGTGGCTTGCCAGTCATGTTTAAAGACTTAGTCTTCCATTGATTTTGCTGTCATCTACATACCTTCTAGTTCAAAAAGTTTGACATGAAAATTAGCTCAAATGAGACCACCATCAGGGACGTGCTTCGTCTGTTCTGCCACACTCTTGAGGAGCAGATCCAACATCGCAAGTACTTCTACAAGAGTGCAACAATGGTCCACGAGGGAATGATCAATGTTCAGAAGTGAGTGCATGTATCAAGCTAATATGTAGTATGCGGTAATAAGAATGTAGATGTCCATGCAATATTGAGTGCAATTGCAACATTGTTGTCGTCTGATTTTGTGTTAGTAACCATCACTTCTCCTCCCTTCTAGCACTGGTCTATCTGGTGACATTTCCAGTGCAACTGTTGAGTTGGATCGTAGAATGTTGGACTTTTGTGTTGGACTCGACACTGAGTTCTCAGAAGTCGTGGAAGGATCTCATCTCTATCATCCCAAGACTAAGTTTGAGCAGGTGTGTTTGTGTGTGTGTGTGTGCGCGCACGCACATGTGTGTGTAAGTGTGCGTGTATACGTGTGTGTTTTCACATGTGCATGTTTGTGTATGCATGTGCATTATGCATGTGTGCATGTGCCGCAAATGCATTTGCTAATTATTGACTGTTAGTCAATACAGCACTGTTTTGTTATCATGATACATAATATGTACACACATACGTATGTACACATATAGGTATGTATATAAATACACATTATATATGTATGTATAGAATACAGGAATATCGTACGTACGGATGTACATGTGTACATATGTATATCACATGTATATTTGTGTTTTTGTATACGAATCAATGGTTTCACATGCTTTCACTACTAGATTCTAAGACTTACATATAAATCTGATCAGTGTGATGTCATCTTACACTTGGCATAGCAAGTGTATTGTTGTTCTTATTATGCATTCATAGGTCATAGTTGCTCAAGACCAGAAGAGGATGATTTTGGAGACAG
>CAUJGJ010000166.1:272500-275000 GCA_963170055.1 Halisarca cf. caerulea | reverse complement strand
TTCATTTACACATTATTGTTTGTTGAGACTATAACCATTACGATCAATGACTCTGAATAGTGAGCACGCCATTGCATGCATGGGATGGTTTTTTTCCATTTTGTACTGTATTATTACTCCATGTTGTCATTATAATTATTATTATTATAATGGCATATATTGCATGTTCACAGAGGACGCTCTTATTGTAATGTACTAGCTGTATATATATAATCAATTCCCCAAAAATATAGAAATCTAACAGATCAATTATGTGCGCAGGTGCATGTGGACCCAGATCAACTATATAATAAGTATATGTTTATATTATATTATAATTAGTATAATTTAATTACTGAAATGTGTATGCACTTTGACACTCATGCATGCAACTTTGCATCAATTTAGCTATAGGGTATATATGAAATCTTTGCATGAATCTATATACAGCATGCGAAACTTCAATTATAATTGTTGCTGTCGATCATGCATGTACGCATACATGCAGGTTGACCCCCATGCATGCATGCAATTGTGAATTTAAAGCTCTACTTAGTCTGTATAATACATGTACACTTAATTGCAGCTGCTGCGCATGTCGCAGCACTGATCACCATATACATGCATGCATATTATTATGGTGATCTCATGCAACTCTCTGCATCAATTTAGCTATATACTGCGTAGTGTATATATAATGTCTATGGTGTGACTCAGCACTGTGCGTACACATCAGTGTTATGCGCAGACCACACCAGCATTCCTCTGGATTGCATGTATAGATACAACCATATGTTGCAGAACCATATGAGCACTAGGGGCACATGCCCCCTCAAGTTTTGTTTAGGGGGAAAGTGCCCCCCACTTTTTTCAAGGGCTTTTGAAAAATTCCTTTATATACTTAATTTTGAGCACTAAGTGCACATGTGAGAAGCACTTATTTATAAATGAAGCTATAGTGAGTCCTATAAAGCTTCTCTGTACCACAAGTTAAGGAAAATTGAAGATACAAATGAAGGTTGTAATCAATGCCGAATTGGCAGCTGTTTTTCTCTGGATGCCATTGTAGAGTCTGCATGATGATGCAATAAAATGATTATGTGATCAACTTTTCTCCGCCACATGTACTTTAGTTTAGCTTGCATAAGTTGCCCCTCCCCTCCCAACTAAGAGCATCTTCCTCCACCTATATATGTATGCAACCATTCATTCCAGCATTCAGATACATGAAGGTTAACTGCATACATACAGTGAAACCTCTAGTAAAAGACACCTTCGAAATTAATGCAAAAACCTCCTTAAACAGCTAGGCCACCACTGCTCTGCCCCATTGAAAGTCCCTCACATTCACAAGTGTACATTTGAATCCTCCGAAGTAAGGACACCCCCATATTAATACACACACACACACACACACACACACACACACACACACACACACACACACACACACACACACACACACGTACACACACACACACACATGCACACACACACACACACACACACACACACACACACACACACACACACGTACACACACACACACACATGCACACACACACACACACACACACACACACACACACACACACACACACACACACACACACACACACACACACACACACACACACACACACACAAACACGTACACACACACACACACATGCACACACACACACACACACACACACACACACACACACACACACACACACACACACACACACACACACACACACACACACACACATACACACACACACACATACACACACACACACACACATACACACAAACACACACACACACATATACACACACGCACGCACACACACACACACACACACACACACACACACACACACACACACACACACACACACACACATGTACAATTCTATGCATGTGCACTCAAGTTGTGATCGCTGAGGAAACTGCATAGTGCTACGAGAATGCGTTGCCATGACAGCACCTGTTCAAACCAGAAGCAGTGAAGGAGAGTAAGCCGGTTGCCATGACAGCACCAGTAATCACAACAAACGAAAAAGATAGCCATGACAGCACCAGTTATCACCACAAAGCAAGCATCCGGTGATTCTGACAAAAGCGAACAAGAAAAGATAGCCATGGCAGCACCTGTACTGACCTCAGGAAGCGAGCATCAAACTAGGGCATTTTTGTTACCCTCTAACTACACCATAGACACTGCTCCAGAACCAACTGATGCTCGTGTCAAACTGAAGGAGATTCCACCACGATACGAAGCTGTCCATCGATACAGTGGTCTGTCAGACATGACAAACTGCGGACCAAAAGTTGAGCAACTTTATGAGCACCTTCGATTGGATGGAGTCAAGGTGCTGGAAGGGGGATCTTGGCATTTGGACCAATACAACCCACCAACCACCATACCGTGGTTGAGAACAAATGAAACCCACATTCCTGTTAAATTTGAATCTGAAGTTTAGTGGTTATCGGCCATATCTACATCACATCTGGCCCATGTTTTTTGATT